>MQUG01003379.1:0-80567 GCA_007213375.1 Steinernema feltiae
GCCAACAAATCAGTTGCGATCAAAACAGACTGAAGAATTTCCTCACGCACTTCAATTTCTCGCTCTTCTAGCTGCGTTCTCTCAAGATTGAACGGAAATTTTTGTCATTTTAGCGAATTGCAAAGTAGTAACCCCTATTCCCCTATGAACAAAGACAAAACTCGATTAATCTTCATTATCTTCGTTGCGTTTCGCCTCGCAAAACCAGCTCCAATCACATCGCAATGATGTCATGATTGTTAGGAAATCAATAATTTGATTAATTGAGATCAGAATGTGCGCAGTAGCAAAGTAGCTCAGAACTGTGATCTACTCTGGCCTAACACCCGATTTTAAATGACATTGTGCAAGAAAATCTCGTTAATCCTCACATTCACCGTGTCTACATTTCTGTAAACATCACAAATCTCTGCCTATTCTTGCATGCAATCGAATAATACGGTAGGTGCAACATAGAATGAACAGAAACGCACCCGGAACCAATTGATTTAAACACCGATTTAGACAGAGAATGACTTTATAAGAGCTCTCATGCGGTTGTTTATGCAATTCCAGTGCTGTACCTACGCATTGAGTCCGTACATGAGACCGTGTTAGGTAAACAAAATGAAGAGAGGTGTAGACGTCGACGTCATACGTGTAAACAGATTAACGTGAATTAAATGCTAATTTGTGGAAAATAGATTAAACAGAAAGAGCTAAAAAAAATGAATTGCAGTCTAGTTCAAAGTGTCCTTTCACCGGTTCTAACCATTGACAAGAAGTGAATGGTTTTCGTTGGCAAATCAATTTGATTTTTTGGCGTTAAAAACAAATAATTCATAAGAACAGTGATCAAATCTGCTTGGAAATAATCACAGAAATTTGTTCTTAAATCTCCTCAACCAGGAAACCTACAAATTGCGTCAAACACACCTAAAAGGGACTGAGTATAGCAAGTTGAACAACGTACAAGAATTATATGTTTTTAGTGAACAACCGAAGCCCACAGAAGGCTGCATTTACCGCCGGATGCTGAGCCCGGAGGTGATGAAGGAATTGCTTCAGCTTGACCGTATCGAGTACGGAAAGAAACCTGAGCTGCAGATGGCCAACATGAAGACACTGCATGGACGGGGATCCACCAAATTGCTGAGTAAGTTATTTAAAACTAATTTGTCTTGTATTTTGATGTATGCGCTGTTCAGCCCTGCACAAAATGGACTAGGAAAGGAACAACACAAACTCATCGTAAATTGTTATCGTATCTGTGTTGTAGTACATTATGTCTGTAATATTTGGGTCTTCTGTATATTTGTTTCTTGGGTTTCTGTCCATTTTGGCTATACGTCGTCTTCATTGGTATCACTGCTTTGGCAGTGGCAACATGTATTGTTAATGCAACTATCACCTGCGCGGCAGAAGATCCCTCCGATGCAAAATCCGTTGCAATTGTTACAAACATCTAAATGACTAGATGGTAATTCACCAGTCGGCAAACACTCACACTGGGGTGACCGATCGCCGCCGGGAAAATCCGTTGTCGCAGTTTCGTCAGTATCCGCTGGTTCGGACCATTTGGTAGGAAACACTCCGTTGTAAGGTGCGGGCGTCGGCTTGTCGTTTCGATTTGCTGGCTTCAAAATGACTTTTTCGACTGAAACACACAGTTTCTGCAAGTTGCAGAACTTTCCAGCTGCGCAGTCGTTATTCTCCACGCACGACTGGCCTGGATTGGCGTTCGTTAGAGTTGGTAATAACGTCTCCTGGGCCCACCTGCGGCGCAAACGATGACAAGAAAGAGGAGAACGATTTCAGATTTCATTTTTTGTCTGAAGGCATATGAATTCCACTCGCTTTATATTTCCCTCAAATTGTGTTCCTAGCTGCGCGAATGCAAAGAATAGCTGCATGTTAGGCAAACATTCAGTTATCTGATCAAACATTTCCTCGGATCAAAACAAGGTCATGTTATTCTGGGTTTCTACAGTCGGTATGTAGTTAATATTGGTTAATCCCTGCGAAGACGAAATCAGGTTTTTCATTTAGTCTAGAGAGTGCATCGGAGAGGAAGTTCAGACACATCAAACAGACACATTTCTGTCTATAAACAGAAATGAAGCTTTAAATAGCGCGCGCAGAGCCATTTTCTCGGTTTCTTTCGCGACGACCAGTGTATCGACGAGCAGCTGTCTTTCACAAGGAGTTCTACGTTCCAACGACCGTTTAAGAAAGAATGCCTCCCAAGAAGAGCCAACTTCTTGAAGATCAAGTGAGTTCTTTGACAACTTTGTAGATGAACCGCTTATGGAGAAATTCCAGGAGTACTATCATGGACTCTTACCCCGAGAGGATCTCCCCGGATTACTTGTTGACAAGGGCGACTTTCTAGTGCGCACGAGTGAACCCGCGGCTGACCAAGGGAACAAGCAAATTTGCATCTGCGTGCGCACTACGAAAAACCCGAATCTCTCGCGTGAAGCCAGAAAGACTTCGACAATTACAGTCAAGTCCAAGGAAGTCGTCTCTGTGGTCGAGAACAAGGAAGATGTAGTGAGTTCTCAATTCTTGAATTTATTTTCTATTGAATTTGATTTAGATTCGGAATATCATCGTCCAAAGCCAAGGAAAGAAATTTCTGATCCAAGGAAATGCCAAGTCTTTCAAGAGCGTCGCTGAGATGATCAATTACTTTGTCAAGGAGAAAACGCCTATCATCAAGAACACCGATATCATCCTAAAGAAACCGATCAAGCAGCAGTCGTGGGAACTCAAGCACGACGACCTTCAAACGAAGGAGAAGCTTGGCTCGGGCGCATTTGGGGATGTCTTGAAGGTATGAGAGTTATTTTGGAGTGATCTGACTGTAACGCAATCTGAAGGGATTCTTGATGAAGAAGGGCGGCAAGCGCCTCCCAGTTGCAATCAAAGTAGCCAAGGGCGATCAGCTTGACAAGGACAAAATGCGAGCGATGATGAAGGAGGCGCGCATCATGCGTAAATTCGGTATTTTGCATTTCCACCATTGTCGTTGTCATAATTATCGTTCAGACCACCCAAATGTCGTGAAACTGTACGGCGTCGCCGTGGAACAGGAGCCTTTTATGATCGTGATGGAGTTGGTATGTTTTTTTTCGTATGCTTCTTTCTACCGACATAAGTGCTTTCAGATCAACGGTCCATCCGTCGATAAGTACCTCCAAGAAAACTGCATCACTGCGGAGCCCAGCGAGCGCGAGAAGATCCACCTGATGTGCGCTGCAGCTGCTTATGGCCTTGCGTATCTGCACAATGTCCGCGTGCTTCATCGCGATATCGCAGCCCGAAACTGTCTGTATAGCAGTGACAAGGTGCTGAAGATCACCGACTTTGGGATGACGCATGAGGGTGAGGAATACAAGCTCACCGGGGCTCGCAAACTTCCAGTGCGGTGGCTCTCACCAGAAACCATGAACGAAGGAGTGCACACGTCAAAATCGGATGTCTTCAGCTACGGGATCCTTGTTTGGGAGATTTTCTCAAACGGACAGGAGCCGTTTGTCGGGATGAACAATTTGCAGATACAGCAGATGGTATGCTTGATATACCAAATATCGTACTTATTTACTCACTTCAGGTAGTCAGCGGAGGTAGACTTGAGATGCCGTTCTCGTGCCCTGAAGACCTGACGAGCAAAATTATGAAATTTGCTTGGAACAAGAGCCCGGATGCCCGATGGAACATGGGAGAATTTGTGGAATACTTCGAAAAGGAGTACAACACAAAGGGACCAAAACCGACGAAGCCTGGAAAGGAAACTAAATTATCGAAGACCTCATTGACCGAAACAACAGAAACTCTCGAAGAAGGAGCGAAGACTGCAGAAGAAGAGGCAGCGAAGCCTAAAGAAGAGAAGAAACAAAGGAAGGAGCGAGCTCCCGCAAGAGCGCCTGCACGCAAGAAGAGTGGCGCTGCTGGTGGACCCAAGAAAATGACTGCGATCAAGGTCAAAGAACGATTCTAATTTCTGAGAGATGTTCCAAGTATTTAATGCGCTCTGACAAATAAAAGCTTCTGAAAAAGCTCACTGGATCTTCCTCTGATATTATGCAATTGTAGTGCAACTATAGTATTTATTCTAGCTCTAAAAATCGAGCGGATTGGTCAGCCGGGCCCGGTTCCTTATGAATGAAAGACACACGACCAATCCAAACCCACATCCATTAACTAAGACTGACCGTTGCTTGCAATTAAGAAAAGATACTACATCACTTCTTTGCGAATTCCACACACATACGGAGAGTTGGCGACAATCTGTAGTTGTGCAAGCCTCGTTTCGCCACTGCAGCCCTTGTTTCATCTTCGAATTCAACGAAAGCGATGTCGTTGCGATTGGGAATAAGGCGGATGTCGATAAGACCTTGAAAATGGCCAAACAGGAGACGCAACATTTCTTTATCTGTGTTTGGAGGAAGATCCGTGCAGAAGAGAATCTTATTTGGAGGAGTGCCGACATCAGAAGTGCTCGTATCCATTGGTTCTTCTTTTAGTTTCTTTGCTTCAACAACTGTGGCCTTCTTCATAGCCTTTCTCTTCTGCTTCTTTGTTAAATATTGCGGGAAAGTCTTTGGCTCCCTGAACCATCATAATTAAGTTACTATGTCAGGATGACAGGTATTCTCTACCTTGGGGTATATGTGCCCTTGTCCTTAGCAATTATATCAGAATCCCGCCGAGCAAACTGGATGCGCAAGGGTTTATCGTGAAACGGGAATCCTTGCATCGACCGCATTGCAATGATAGCCGAGTTCATTTCCTTAAAAATGAGATGAGCCTGCCCGCGCATTCTGACCGAAGTGAAGCACATTATATCCACGATTTTCCCGAACTGCGAGAAGATAGCATATAGCGCCTTTTTCAGTTCTGAAACACGTGCGCATTAGTCAATATTCTACAAAGCTTCAACTGAGTTTACCTTCCGGCTTCACCTTTTCGTTCAGGTTGTTGATGTAGATTGTGTTGTTTGGCTTGAGTTCATCCATTTCGACCGCACTGAAACACTTGAATAACGCACAAAATACGAAATTTCAAAAATGTAAATTATTCGAATTACGTTTATGTTTGAGTATGTCTACGGACAGACGAACGATAAATACATATAAAAAGTAGAAAAACTCTGTGAGGTTAACGAATATGGCACAAGCAGAGCGAATAACTCCGAGCAAACGGAACGATGTTTGGCGGATACCGTAGTAGATCATTGCTGCGGAAAGCTCGTTACGACGGGACCGAGTATATGAATGTGCAACGACAATCAATTCCGGGCGAAGTGTACAGTGCGATGGTGAATTATGCCAGGATGAAGCCGGAGGTAACGCCGCTTGGGGTTTTGGGATCGCCATATTTAGGCTTAGGCTTAAAATACTTTATTATATTTGCGTGTTTGATGGGTGTTTGATGTTCGCTATTGAATTAATCTTTATTATAGCCATTTAAATGCGTTGAGCTCGTAATATTTAAGAATGACAATTTTACAAAATCTACTCGATTTCTATTTTCTCTTTGTCTTATTATTTATCCCGTTTTATTCGACTTTCTTCGTTTTTTGCTTAAAGTCCCAGATGTCAGCGAATGCCAGGGTTCCTCCGAAAACGAAGGCGGCGCCAATCCAGTGAGTAAACGTGAAGGGATTCTGGAACCAGACGATGGAGATCAACAGGGAGAGAAATTTGCGAAGCGTGACGACCAGCGTTACGGTGAGCGATTCCACTTCGGAGTTCAGTCGGTACACGAAGCGAATGCAGACCCACCTGGAGATACAATCAACTCATCCTAATTCTTGAGAAACTATGACTTACTGTAAGACACAAGAAGCGACGAGTTCTGCCCAGAGATGGGGGATTCCGGTGCTGATGCCGGAAATATTGAGGATGGAGCTGCCGCTGAAAATGTCCATGCTCTTTCTGATGTCAGCCCACATGAAAGCGAAGAAGGGGAGCGATAGGGAGTGCACGTAGAACATTGCTTCGCGTGAGTGCTTGCCGTAGGTTCGGTACATTGTTTCCTGACAGATGGCAAGGTAAGCGGAGGCGAGGAGAGCCACGGTGAGCATAACGACTCCGATTATCCATTCCTTGTAGTGTTTCTCGGCTTCTTCAGCGCTGAACTCGCTCTTTCCCTTTTCGAGATTCGAAGTCGCCAAAGTGCAAATGATGATTCCAATGGTAATAGCGAAAACAGAGAGATACTTCCTCAAAGAGTATTGCTTGTTTTGAATCAGCCTCGTGAGGAGAAGACTGGCTAGTAGAGAACCCTGAAACGCAACAGTTCAGATTACGGTAGAAAAGTTCACTTTACCGAACGGAAGATGATATGCAGTGGCACAGGAATGTGGAAATTGAGCGCTTGGTTGTTGATCACATTGACGAAGAAGAACATGGCGACGGTCGGCAGATATCCCTTGAGGGGAATGTTCGGTTTAACAGTGAAGAAACGCGAGGTAGAGATGAGACCTTCCAACGCGATGAACGAGAACGTGGCGAATGTCATCAGATTCATGGATCCCGGTTGCGCTTTTGCGATCGATTCCACGAAGATCATGCAGCCGATGCATCCCGAGAGCACGCCCGAGATGGGCACCAGAGCGGTCGTCATCTGAAAGGAAACTGTCAGTGGTCGCGTGGTTCAGAGCAGACGCAGAAGGCGCGAAGGAGTAAATAAACGAGAGCAGACACAAACAAAAGGGCGGAGAAAACGCTTGAGAAGAGCGATGTTTATGACGACCGACGAGGTCACAGTGTTTACATCAAATAAATAACCCAACATGTGTGATTCTACGGAGAAGAGAGCCGTTTTTTTTCTTAGAATCGCACGAGAAAATAGACACAAATGGGCTGAAAGCCCGAATGAAGCAAAAAGCGAACAGCCAATTCAATTCAGCACTTTCGATAAAACGAACTCCGACGTCATCCGCACACTTTCCCACCGCGCACTTCGCCTCCGACAGAATGCGACGCTAATGGAGACACGGGAACCTGTCTTATCAACTCGCGGGAGACGTATTTTGTAGTTTGTGGATGGGATTGGCCTGATAAGGACAAACATCACAGGTGACGGCACGGGATAGCGACCGCGCGCAAAGAGGATTTCCGCGCTCCTTGACCAGCAGAGTGCAGCGCAAGTGGACCTTGAGGCGACCAGGCGACCACAATGAGTTCAGAAGAAAGCCGGCGATCGATCGATGCGCGCGCATTGACCTTCAAACGCCGAAACGAGCGTCTGCTGCAACAAAAACACAAGTAGGAAATCGTGGAGTGCGCCGCGAACTCGTTTCGGGTCACAGCGGAGTCACAAAACGACTCTAATTCTTTGCGGATTGCCTTCGCTGTCAGCGCGAAACAAATGAAAGTGCAATATTGATCGGACGCTTCCTCTGACGTGAACGTTGATGTTAGTACTGTTGTGTGA
Organism: Steinernema feltiae; assembly: GCA_007213375.1. Lineage (NCBI taxonomy): Eukaryota > Metazoa > Nematoda > Chromadorea > Rhabditida > Steinernematidae > Steinernema > Steinernema feltiae. The sequence goes on from MQUG01003379.1 coordinate 7,426, forward strand.
TGTGCGCTCGGCAAGAAGCGGTGTCCGAGTGGTTAAAGAGTTTGACTCGAAATAAAAGGGGCGTAGGTTCGAATTCTGCTCGCTGCGAGTTATTATTCCTTTGCTACAAAACATATCTAGTCATTCTTCTTTCTATCATTCTTTGCCCAAATATCGGAGAATGCGAGCGTTCCGGCAAATACGAAACCGGCGCCAATCCAGTGGGTTGGAGTGAATGGATTCTGGAAGTAGACGATGGAGATCAACAGGGAGAGGAATTTGCGGAGCGTCGTGAAGAGCGTCGCCGTCAAAGATTCGACTTCGGCGTTCATTCGGTACACGAAGCGAACGCAGATACATCTAAACACGCAGAAAGTTTAACTGAAATTGAACGCGGAGTCTTACTGCAGAACGGCGGAGGCGAAGAGAGTCGCCCACATGTGGGGGATGTCCACTCCGAACGCCTTCAACGGAGCGCTCGCGGAGAATGACGTGGCGTTCGTCGCAATGTCGCCCCACAGAAATGCGAAGAACGGAAGCGAAAGGAGGTGAAACTTGAACATCGCCTCCTGGGTGTGTTTTCCATACTTTTTGTAGAATTTTTCTTGAATTATCGGGAGATAAGCGGATATCAGGAGACCCAGGATGAGCAGCCCGCAACCCACAGCCAATTCCTTCGCGTGCTCTTCTGTCGCTTCATTTCTCTCCGATCGGAGATTCGAAGTCGCCAGCGTGCAAACGACGATTCCGATGGTGACGACGACCACCGCGAGGTACTTTCGCAGCGGATACGTTCGCTTCTCGATCAGCCTGTTGAGGAGGAGGTTTCCGAGGAGAGTGCTCTGAAATGACGCGATCCAACGACCAAACAGGAAGACAAAGGAACTCACTGATCGGAAAATGATGAAAAGAGGCACCGGAATCCGGAAATTGAGCGCCTGATTATTAATTACGTTGGAGAAGAAACACGTGAGAGCAATCGGCCAAATTCCCCTGAAACGCCTTCAGAAAAGAAACTAAAAACGCGAATTTACCTGAGCGGAAGGCGCTGCTTGGTCGTGAAGAATTTTGAAGTGAAAATCAGTCCTTCCAGCGTGGTGAACAAGAAATGCGCGAACGTCATCAAGTGCATACATCCCGGTTGTTCTCTGAAAGGAAGGAGGAATGTTCTGAACTGATGCGAATATCCTCACTTGGCCAGCGCTTCAACTAGCGTCATGCAGCCGAGGCATCCGGAAAAGAATCCGGCCACGGGGACCACCGAGAGCGCCATCGGACAATTACGACCTTTGGCTGAGTCGACTGACTTTCGCAGTACGATCGCGCGACTGACCTTCGCAAGGCGATCGCGTCTGTGCGTTGGAGATCGTGAGATCGACGGTGGGCGGCGCCTCGAGAGATGATGGTTTTGGCACTCTGGCACGCTTTCTGCGCTCTTTGCAAACCCGATGAGTTGTTCTCCACTTCATTGCAGCCAACGCGTTCGGATACCGACACTTCTTTCCGCTCCAATGCGATTTTCTGCATTTATTTCTCAATTAGTTCCCCTACGTCCAGAAATACCGAGAACGCCGGGCGGCCTGAGTCGACTTTCACCTGCGTTCGTCGCCGTTGACGACAACAAACGTTCAAATGCTAATTTAGTATTTTATTGAGTCACTGCTCTGCACGTAGGACAATTTGTTGCGAGGAAAACGGAGACGCGTCCAGCGCCACATCTTTGAAATCACTACGGGATACGGTGGCACCAAATATAGGATAAGGAACGACTGCAGCGCGCTTCCGAGGACCGTCAGGAGGTGCGAAGCGGTGATCGGCACGTTCATGTTGAAGGGAATCCAGTTGGCGGAGACCCAAACGGTGAGCGGGAGCAGTTTGAAGACGAAGAAGGCGGCGATGAGTGCAAAGAGCGAGTAGGTAGTTTTGATGTTGAGGGAGTAGGTGCGCGTCCGCATGATCGCACGAGAGGACTCGAGATTGTGGAAGATTTGATGCGTGGCGAAGAGCATGATGAAGAGGAAGAGGAGGGAGACCGCGAGGATCACAATCATGAACGAGGCGAGGCTCCAGAATTTGGTCAGAGAGCAGAATCGACTCACGAAGGGCTCGTGGATGGTGGGGCGGAATTCGAGGAAGATGAACGCGCAAAGCGTCGTCGATAGAGTGAAGAGGTGGAAAAAGTAAGATATGACGAAACTGCGCTTCCCGATGAACACCTGACTGAACGCGTTGAAGATGTGAATGCCATAGCGGTGGGCGACAAGGGAGAGCAACGAAGCGCTGCAGAGGCCGAAGCCTAACTGCATGGTGACCACGACGAGGTCGATCGAGTAATCATCGGAGAGATGCCGCGTGAAGCCGGAGGAGAGGATGCATTGCTCGAAAGGCATGAACACCGGCTGCACAGCGAATCCCGCCAGGACATCGTAGAGCAGCGTCCAGAACTGCAGATTGATCAGGTAGTAGCCGAACGCCCTCTGCTCCCGCGCGGTCGTCTTGTAGATCAGGGCGATGGAGAAGATCCCGAGGGGGAGCGAGAGGCTCGCTAACGAGGCGTAAAGGACGGAGACGAGTCTCATGGGATGCATCTCGCGCGGAGAAGTGAATCGGAAAGTGGAAGTGAGAGGTAATCAAGGTGCTTAGGTGCCGCGAGAGGTGGAGAATATCGATTCTCGGCAGAGCGCGTGGAGAAAGAACCGTTTGCGTCATGCATCCGACGTGGAGCCTAATTCAATTACGACTGAATTTGGAGTCATTTGGAAGGCTCTTGGCCAAGGTGTAAATGCGTAAGCTACAAACGGCGAATTACGGTACTCAAATCAATCGAGAGAAGGAACGTGATTTCTGTTGACGACTCGAAGGAATCCACTCCAGATGGCCGTCTTCGTTCGTTTGTACTTCCTGACGTAAGAAACCGGAGATTAACGTGCAAAATGCGGCAAAAACAAGAACGAGGCGGTGTGTTTCTGCAGCAGAATTCAATCAGAAGAGATTACAGAGAGCGTATTGCGTGGAATATGAAATTGCATTGAAAGGGCGGGCAATTCGACGTCATTCGCCGTTTTCTCTGGTTTGCATCAACTCTTTGTTTGCCAAGGAAATGCAATGTTATTGTGGCCAGAGAAGCGAGAAGAGAACACCGCGTCGCCTTCAGGACAACAACCGAAACGACCAGACTGACAATGAGTCACTCCATCGTGACATGCCTTTCTGCAGGTCACAGTGGCTGACTATTTTGGAAGAATATCAATGGGAAGATGCGAAGACAGAGAGTCGCAAAAGTCGCGTTTGTCGCTGCGAGCGGCAATTTTCAAGGTGAAGAGCCACGGGAAAATTTTGAACGAAAATGACGAATCGAGAAGTAAATTATCGAATTTATTCGTTCTTCGCGCGCCTCTGCGCCGCTGATTTAGACGATACAATCATTCTCCATTGTCTTCTTCTCTTCGTTGGCGGATTCGGAAAAGTAGCGATATTTACAGAATTGCACATTGAGATGCGATGTAGTGATGACGCTGAACGTCAAAATGCCCCAAAGGAGCGCGCTTTCGGTGTAGAAATCCTCCTTCTCTTGGTTCAGAACGCACACTTCGCATTCGTTCCTAAAGCCCGTGAGTATCAACAAGCAGCCGAAGAATTGTATGGACGTGATGAAGATGTTGATGGACTGCAAGACAATGAAGAATACGAGAGCTGCCTTCTTCCATTTGTTCACAAAGTGGAGGTAGAAAAGGAGCGCAATGACGCTTAGCGAGGACTTGAGCAAAAAGATTGATGAGAAGGAGTAAGCGGCATGCGAACTCTTCCATGACAATGACGCGTAGCAGAAGAGACTGCCCTGCAGGAGCGCCATATAGCACAGAGTAAGCCGAACAGCGAGGAAGGAGCGCTTCTTGGTGTCCATGGTGGCAGATTTGGGTTTGACTCAGTGGACCGACTTGTGTTAAATGAGCGTGAGTAGCATTGGAAAAGAGGATCGGGCATTGCTTTGTGACCGCAGCAACCCTTCTTGCATTGCTTTGTATTTGTTCACAGCCTGACTGCGACAAACAGAGGGTCGCCGTCGACTGAATCTGCGTCTGCAGATTCGCCTCTTCGGAAAGCTTTTGAGGCGCCTTCTGCTGCTCGCGACGCTTGTGGTAGGAGCTTCAGCGGCGTAATTAGGATCGGAGTGAACGTTCAGTCGGTTCCGGGCAAAATACAAGTGCGCGTAACGTTGTCGCATTTCACTTGAATCTCGTGACTAGCGTGTGACCTGGGCTGACATCTGCAAATCACATATTTTGTCGGGATCTCTCTCACTGTCGCATTCCGATCATTCGATCGACGATCCCCGAACTCCCTCGTCGTGTTTCGTTTGTGATAAATGTTTCTGCGCAACGTGTTCATTTTCACATCAAATTTTTGTCAAATGTGTGCTCCTCTGTTTTGTTATGGTGATGGCTTCGAGTGCCGCACTTTTGCGGCAGTCAAAGGCGACAATGTCTTTGGATGTCTTTGCCAGCAATTTACTTGTTTTTTTCTGAGGATTCCTTCTAAATAGGAGAAACACCCAGCCTTGAACCGCAGTTTTCGGTCCGCCGCGATAAACCTCACGATCTGAACTAGCGTCATACTGTGAGCGAGAATCACGAGAATCATCACGAAATCGGGATGGAAATGATCGAATTTATTCGTTCGAGCCGCAGCTCGAAGATCTAAACGGGAGAATCATTCCAATTGTTCTCCGTTGTCGTCTTTTCGTCGTCGGCGGATTCTCGAAAGTAGCGACGTTGAGCGAAGTTGAAATTGGCCATCGATGTAGCGAAGACGCTGAGCGTCATGATGCCCCAAAGGATCGCGGTTTTGACGGAGAAATCGTTCTTATCTTGGTCCAGAACGCGTAGGTCGAATTCTTTCTGAAAGCCCGTGAGTATCACCAAGCAGACCATGAAACGGTTGGATGCGATTAAGTAGTTGAAGATCTGCATGACAACGAAGAGTAGGAGAGCTCCCTTCTTCCATTTGTTCACAAAGTGGAGGTAGAGAAGGAGCGCAAGGACGCCCAACGAGGACTCGGCCAAAAACAGGGAGGAGGAGGCGAAAGCGGCATTCGAACTCTCCCACAACACTGACGCGCAGTAGCAGAAAGCGCCCTGCATGAACGCCAGGAAGCACAGAGTAATCCGCTCACCGAGGAAGAAGCGCTTCTTGTTGTCCATGGTGGGTAATTCCGGTTTGACTCACATCAGTGGACCGACTTGTGCTTAAATGAGCGTGAGTAGCATTGGAAAAGAGGATCGGACATTGCTTTATGACTGTGGCATCCTTCTTGCATTGCTTTCTGTTTGTTAAAGGAGCGCCGTTGTATGTCGCGAGAGTCGTCGTCGATTGAATCTACTTCTGCAGATTCGCCTTTTCGAATAGTTTTTGAGACATCTGCTCGCTATGTGGTTACAAACACAATTTCGCATACTCGAATCTGAGATGAAAATCGCTTCTTTTATCGAGATTCTGTCAATGCGAGCGCTCCGCATTCTGATCCTTCGGTCGACGATCCACGAACTCCCCTCGATGTGTTTTCGTTTCACGTCGAATGTTTCTGCGCAACGTGGAAATTTCTGTTCAGATTTCGCCGCAGAACGCGTTTTGGCGCTTTCTAAACTCGAAATCGCGGTTTTTGAGTCGCTAACAACCCTTTTGTTGTCTTTGATTCCAGAAATAACCCGGCGCAGTCGACCTGCTGCCGGTTTTGGGTAAAAATAGAGCCGTCTTCGCCCTACAAATTGCCGTTGCGACAAGATAGTCGTGTTGGATCCTGCAAATGTGCATAATTTCCAATTGCGGGGTCTATTTAGCTCGTGAAGAGGCTTCAATCCTCACGAAATTCTTCTGAGAAGCAGAAAATACTCGCGGTAACAGCGCCCGATGCGAGTTTTCATTTCAACCCAAGTTGCGATCTCTGATCGGGAAGGGAAAACAAGAACGTTCAGCGGGAATTCTACTCGAAAAGCTCGTTTTTGGAGCAAATGCGCGAGGCGTTTGTTGATTACAAACACAAATGTTACCGCAATTTCACTCGAATCTCGTGATTAGCGTGTGGGTGGGGGTGAATTTCGAGTTTTGGTCTTTCTTTGGGCCCAGAAGAGAAGACCTTCAGCGATCCGCTCTGCGGTGCTTCTGTTGCAGATCGCCGTCAACTCGCATCAGCGCATTTCCGCCGCCAGTGCTTCGTCCAATTATTTGTAAACACTCGCGTGGACTCCGCGCGTGTCACATTTCATTTTGTTTTCACGAGTTCCCACTTCGATTCGTCTTTTGATGTCTTAAACCCCGACCCTCACGTTCTCGCTCTCCTTGTTAGGCACGGATTAGACCGTCTTATGCGCGTTTCAGTCGCAGAATCCCTTTAACGAAGGCATCTCCCGTCAAACGCATCGTTTCCTCGTCGTCATCCGCAAAAACAGACGAAAAGTCGCGTTGACATCAGCTCGAGCGATACAATCTCTATTCTCCGCTTGTCAGCCTTCCGACGTCAGCAGCGGATGGTCACCTCTAATGAACATCGCGTGTGTTCGAAGTCGATTCTTCTGAGATTCATCGCTGTCAGGTCTTCGCGTCTGTTTCGCAGTCGCACCTCAATCGTCGCTCGAGGCGCGTTTGTCGATTCAAAAGTGCTCCGACGTGGAAAGTCTTCTCTCTCTGTTTGTTGTTTTCGAATTTTGTTCGTTCGCATCACTTATTATGGCGGAGGTGAGCGGTTGTCGACTGGTTTAGGGTTGTTTAAAATACTGAAAACCTCAGAGACCAATCATTAACCTGCGTTTGTAGTTGTCACAACCGAATTTCGGAGCTTTTCCACTAAATTGACTTTCAATGGTGTCGATTTCACTCTAAAAACGTGTTTTCTTTAAAAACCGCATTTTCCACGGTCACTTCCTCGTTCCCATCGGATTGCACGAGTTCGACTGGCGAACCTCGTTCGCACTATTTCGTTTCCTTTCGGCGCGCATTTTGCACTCAGCAACTGTGCTCCTCTGCAGAAAATCATCGAATTTGGCGCGTTTCTCGTTTTTTTCAGCCTTGTTTTGCTCTTTTCTGTTGCAAATCTCGCGAAACCGGTCCTATTGCGCCTTCATTCGCTGAAATCGTGTGATTTCGGATCAAAGTTTCGCCTCTCATCAGCTAATTCGATCTTCCCAGCGGCGCTTCTTCCTCCGTCGTGACCTCTGCGCGTGATTCACTTTCCGTAATCCCCGAATGTCACGTTTCTCCTTTCAGATTCCCCGAGATGACGCATTCGCCGACGGCTCGAGTGCTTCTCGAGAAGAATTTCGTTTTCCTCGATCGGCAACGTTTCCTCAAGCACAGGTCAGTTCCGCTCAGCTGTTTCTCGTCTTCTCGAATCGATTTCTCCGCTAAATAAACAAATGAAATTTGTTTTCTCTCCGGAGACAAACGAGATCTCCGTCGCGCTCTTCTCCTTGCTTTCCCGGGAGTCATTCTGAGGATTCTGTACTGTTGGCACCGCTCGCGTTCATCAGAGTCGTGCAAACCCTGCTGGCAAGAGCGGGAGTTGAATCCCTTGCTCCAAGCCACTCGTCACTCATTCATAGCCGCTTTACCTCCTTCCGCTTGATGGATTTCCACCAACAATGCGTTCACCTCGTTCACGTTCTCGGTGTCGGAGCCATAATCCGTCGTTCGGGGTCTCGCCACGTTCCCTGAGGGGTCCCGCTGCATCGATTCCGCTTTTGAAGATCGTTTCCCTCTGTCGCGCGAATATATTAGCATTGTAATCACAGAGGCGAGCCGCGCCGGAGCGTTTTTTGCGCCGAGCGCCCTTTCGCCTCGGAGGAAATGAAGCCGAGACTCGAAAGGACACTTTTGCGACATAATGTGGTCGGCCGGTCGAGGGGCTCTTAGACGCCGCGGAAAGCTCTATTAGCAGGAATTCTGTCTGCTCTGACCGCGGAGCGCGCAATTAGCGCTTATTGAAAGCGATGCGTCGTTTTTACTTCTAAAAAAGAGTAGATTGTTTTAAGAGAAGCGACAGCCGCTTGGATTCTCAAGTCGTCGACAGGACCGGCAGCTCAAACGCAGCGGATTCTGCCGATGTGTGGAGCTCCCCGACGCCGAAAGAGGAAAATGTGTTCGATCGCGATGTTCCTTTCGCAGTTGAGGTGAGTGCGGAGCGCATGCAAATCGCCGTGAGACCTCGATTAGCGATCTTTCGGCCTTTTGATCGTCGTTTCGCGGCGCGGCGGGACCGAAAGTGACTTTTAAACATGTTTGCGTAGTCTTTCGCATTTTGAATTCATCCGCGCGTGCACTGCTCACTCTTGTGGCGCTTTGGCGTCAATTTGATGTCCAGACGTGGGGAATTTGATTTGAACAGCTTCGAATCGAACAAGCTCGCTGCTCCAATGGGGAATCATGCTGGTTTCGTAGACGAAAACGGCTCTGACGATGTTGAATTTGATATTCACTCGTGATTTCATCTCTTCCGAGTCTTCTTAAGCAGATTCCAAAAACGTCTGCCAACGGGCGAGAGAGAGAGAGTAATCCCTCAAACGCTAATCCCTTTCAATTCATCAGACGACCCATTCTCGGAAGTGCATCCCCATTGTCCCAGCGTAATCATCTTCTTTGTCCTTTCGAGCTCCTTCGGAATCACTTGCAACGACCCCAATCGATTTCCACACAAATCCGTTGAACAAGCGACTTGTTTACCCAAAACATTACCCTGAAAGGTGAAAAACGGTCATAAATACGAAGGACAGCCCTTTCACAACCCTTTGTTGACCGAAAAGAGCATCTTCCCTCACTCACTCAGTCACCGCCACCACCATACCTCCATCGATCGTGACGACGTTCGCTAATTCTAATATTCAGCTTGCTCCCACGGGCGGCAGCGTGCAACCGAGAATCCCCGTGTTGCCGCCATTGTTTTTCCAAAAGCGAGACGTCGCAATCGATAAAACTTTGGCGCGGCAATCTCGCGCGGAATCGCGAAGTTTAATTACTAGCAGAACCCACGTTCCCGGCGCCGGATCAAACCTCTTCGCTTTGTTTTTGTCATCTCCGACGCGCGGAGATTCGAGGAGCGAAATTCGCGTTGTTTTTGTTTATTCGCCCTCCAACGGACTCGACTCGCGATCCACGTGACGACGAATGCACCGACGATGATCTACAGGTAAGCGCTGTGCACGCCTAGGGGCTGAAAAACGGACGGGTTTTCCGCTTTCCACGCGCGCATAAATCAAATGACGGCGACGATTCGGGTCAACTTCGACGCAGAATCAAAGGAAACGAAGCTGTTTTCGAGAATCCGCGCGTTTGTTGTCTGCGGCGATGCCGTTCTGGAGGTCCGCGTGCATTCCGGTTCGCGCCGCGCGCACCGAAAGCCGAGTTTTCTTCGCTCGCAGCCGAGGATCATCCCAGTCACACGCGCATCCTCCCTTCCCGCAGAATCCGCTTTCTTCGACGACTAACGTCACAATGATCTTTCTGGCATCCGTAAAAGTACTCCAAGTAAGAAAGAGTTCGTCTTTCTCGAAAATTGAGTTTCCGAGAATGTTGTTTTCGCTATTTCGTGCATCCATTCAGTTCGATTAACTCCCTCTTCGCTCCCCGTTTCACCTCAATGAACTCACCTCGATAATTGTGCAAAGAAGGAAGTTTATTTGTCGTCGCTTGATTGATGCGGTTGTTCTCTGGAAGCGATTTGTCACTTTTTGCGTTCTCTCTGCATGATTTCGCCAGAATTCTTGTTTCAATTTCACATTCTCTTCGAATTTCCACGCATTTTGCGCCGAAGCAACGCAGAACGACGTGCAAAACGCCCCAAATGTTTCCTTTTGCGTGTTTCGTTCTTCTTGTTGTCGTTCTAGCGAAACTCTTGCAGTCCTCATAGTCCGTTCTTCATCGGTTCTCCTAAAATAAACACAAAATGATCAATTTATTACCGAACGCCGCCACCTCCATCAATCATAATTCCTTATTTGCCACCAGCGCGCGAAAACAGTCCATTCTGCGAATTTCCAACCGCAGATCAGCGCGCTCTGATCGCTGTATGACACATTTTCGTAACATAACCCCTGAAAACCTGATTTCCGAGCCCGCAAAGGCTTCCCATCTTACCCAGCACGTCACGGCGAACTTTTCGATCTCTGACGCACCCACAAACCGTTGTTTACCTGCCGCGCTGTTTTCCCTCGCTCGTCAATTGATCTCCCTCAAATCGCGCACCTCTTCCGGCTGTCCACTGCCCGGCACCTTCGAAACACTCATTTGGGTCGTTTTGCCTCTCCCCCACCATCGATCTGTCAATTAGTTCGTTTTTTCCGCTCTCGCGGTCCTTCGGAATCTCCGTTTCCGATCGCTTCGCCTCCCCTTCATCTCCTTATTCTGCACTTCGGCCACCCGCAGCCCTCCACGCTGCGCAAAATCGAATCAAATCTCACTTTCCGATCCTTCGCCGAGTCGTTCCTCCCAGATTTCTTCCTCTAAAGTTGAATTTCAGAGTTTGTTTTCTCTTTCTCATGAGTTTCTTCAGCAGCTCGACGTCGCGCCTCATTCTGCCGCAGCACCGTCAGTCGCAGAATGCGGCGCCCGTGATCGTCTCGCATCCGGCGGGCGTCGTGGCGTCCTCCTCGACGCAACTCTTCGCGCAGCCGAGCAGAAGCCTCGCGGATTCTGGAAAACGATACGCGAGCACCGAAGGCCGCTTCACAATCATCGATGAGCGCCAGAAGGGACCCGACAGCGATGAGAGCACCACGGACGAAAGCGACGATGAACCCATCATGATGGGTGAGTTCTTTTAAGTTTTTTTTGCCAAAGTCGTTTTGTTCAACGCGAAATTGCGAAATTCTGCGTTGATTAATTGCGGTTTCTCGGAAGCGCGCAGTTCAAATCACCGACTTGAGTCGTAAAGTTTCAAAATTCGCTTTCAGTTGATTGATCGGTTAAGGTGAGGAATTCGCGTTTTGATAGGCGCCACGGCGGTGTATTTTTCGTTGATCCATATTCTGGTTCGGTAAGAGCCACAGCCGCATGTCCCCGCTTCCGCACTCGATCTTCGCTTGTTGTCGACGTTGCAAAAACATATTATTGAAGTGTGCGGCTGTGATTATCGGTAATAAGGAACTACGCCGACGCCGCCGCCGCCGCCGTCTGTGGGTTTTTGTCCGTTCCCGGGTCTTTTGAAGATGGCGTTCCGCGTTGGAAAGCGGCGCTCTGAGCACAATGATTGCAATGGAGCCAATCAGGGGAATTGAAGCATCTGATGAGCACCCGACGTCTTTTCCCCCAAATTAGACTAATTTCGAATTACAAACTCGCTTTTTCCAATTCTCGAACGGAGAAACTCGTGACTAATGTTTGCTTTTGCGGAAATTTCGCCTCTAAGCGGTTCAATGTTTCTCTAATCGCCATTGACAGCTGATCGCGTCCCACAATCCACTGTGCTCTTCGCAGTGCCTAAAAACTGTTTTCCAACTGATAACTCCTTTGTTTCCCCTCCACGTTCGTCGTCTTCGCGTCTCCTCGTCGTTAAAATTAGCTCCTTATCGGCGTCGCTCCACAAAGTCAGCGACAGTTTTGTAAACAACCCTTCGAGCCCTCAGTCGGAACCCAATTTCGCCCTTTTTTCGTCTGTTTTGTCGCAGACGGCCTCTGACCACCTGTTGGACTTTGCAAAGATCACTCCGGCGTCCCTTCCGCTGATTGATCTGCTTATTTACACGTAATTGAGCGGAGAACGACCGCCGACGGCAAACAGGTATTCGCCCGGTGCTCGCAACGACCGACAAGACGCGAAATCTTTTCATTTTCTCCAAAAAACGGTTTTTTCATTTCAATCGATTGATTTTGAGCGCTTTCTTCGTTTCTTCCGACGCTTTTTGGGCGGAAACGATGAGAGAACCCGTAGCGATCTTCCGATTTATCGATTGAGAACGATGATAAGTGATTGTGTTCCTGCAGAGGGAACCCGCGCTAGAACGGTTTGTTGGTTGTTGTACTGTGAGTGACAGAGACATCTCAGCCAAGCAGTATTCTTTGACTTGATTAGGCTTCATCAGTGGTTATCAGTCGTTTAGCGAGCTCAAGATGGGTGCAAGCGACCGGACAACGTTTTCTAGATCTTATCTTAGAGAAACGCGGAGAATTTCACGTCATTTGCGCCGCTTTTGTAACTCGCAAGGGTTTACTTGGGTGAAACTCGCGCGATTGATCGGAATATTTCACTGAATTCTGCTAGTTGCGCAATTTCACTGCGACCATAAAATAACCGCTCATACCGTCAAAGAGCGCCATTCCGGCGCACCTCGCGCTAGAAGCCCATCTAGAACTGTTTAACGCCCGCCTCTGAGTCCGAACATTTGCGGCCGGATATCGCGAAATCCTGCGATTCCGAAGATCAAACAGCGGCGATGTCGACAGCGAAAACAGCGCGCGAGCCAACCTGTTCCAGAACCGTCGTCCCGCATCTAACTCACGGCCTCAACCCAGTAAGGAGATTAACGGGCGCCCGCTGCGATTCGCCGTCGTCTGCAGGGCGACTTCGAGTGACGTCGCGAGTTTCGATGTTTTGCTCGACGCGGCACGTCCTCGTCGCTTGCTGGAAGCGCTGTCGTTCGGTACTCGGCGCACGGAAGCACCGCAAGAAGGTGGTGAAGCTGCCGGCGCCTCCGCCGCCTTCTGTCGCCACCTTCTGCGCGGCGACGTCAGTGGAAGAACACCGCGAGGACGACGGCGACGCGTCGACGACGACGCCGATCGGTGAGCGAATTGAGTCATTAATTAACGACGGAACGAGGAAAGAAGAACAGCTGAGAGGATCACGCGAAGAAGCGTTATTGCGACGAGGAGGGGAGCGTTGCTGGAAGGACGGACGGACGGGGGGAGATAACCGAAGGAACGACCACTTGTTGTTCTCCTTCGGTTTTTGGCACTCGTGATTTGAGGTGCTCGCTGTTTTGCTTAGCACAACGAACACGCTGTGCTCTTAAAGAGGGCGCCGCTTCTACATTCAACGTTGGCTGTGATGGAACCGCTCGTTACCTATTAGGCTCCTCTGCCAACCGCTGTCACCTGCGCAGTCAATGGATTTGTCGATATTCCCTGAGGATTAGCTTCGTTGTCTTCCGTTCTTTCTTGAAAATCTCAGAGATTCGCAGTTGTTTGTGTTCGCCTCTATCCAGCGGCACATGTCAAGTGCACAATCACCGCTTAAAACCCAGATTTCTCTCGATTCTCGCTCACCTGAGCGTCCTCCTTCGTTTCCGCAACTCGCAAATGCATGCGAACCTTTTCAGCGATAGATCGGTGAAATTCAATTGTCGCCCCCTCTGCTGTATTTCGTCGCTTTTCCCAAGTGACCGTAATCCAATGAATTGAATTCCCTTTCAGCGCCTCCACGCGTCGTCGTCCCGCCGTCACCCAAATGTCCTGTGGCCAACTCGAACGCTCCAGCGCCGACCGATAAGAAGCCTTCGATCTGCAAGATGCCCACTTCAAATTCGAGATTCAAGGTAGGTGGTCGTCGTGTGTGGCCCTAATCACGTTGATCTGCAGATTGTCCCCGTCGAGTCGCACTACAAACGCGGTCGCTGGGACTGCTACGACTTCTACGACGCGAGCAACTCGAAGAAGGCGGCGACCAACGCCAACAACATCAAAACGGCAACTTTGACGCCCAGCAACAAAAGTGAGTCCTCGTTCTGTGTTTCCGACCCCCGAAAGGTGCGCGTTCAGAGTAATTTCCGTGCGATTAATAAAACCTCTCGTAATTCCAGCTTTATGGCAGCATTTCCGATTATTTATTGCAGTTCGCGACATTCGCTACGTGATTCTAAAGCTTGTTTACCCCGCCATCAGCTTCTATTTTTGAAAATAAGACCGCAATTAAAGCGTTTTCGTAGTTTTCACAACAACAAAACTGTTTGTTGTTTCTCGAGTTGAACGACGCAATCGGCTTCCCTCGTAGGCGTGCAGATCGCTTTTGCGGACATCGTTCGAGTTGTCCCATGCGCCGATGACGAATCGCGGATTCCTGCTGACCGCTTTCACGCGATTTTCCTCTGAAAAGCGACCCGCGTGACTCACAAACAGCCGATCGTCCCCTCTGCCACCGCAATCGTATGATCCTTGCTACGTCACTCCGTTTCGATCCCTCAAAAATGCATCGATTCCTGGCAATCGTTCTCCAAAACTCAAAAGAACGCACTTTTCTTGTAACTCGGCTGCTTGGAGATTGCGTTGGCGTCGTCCCCTTGAGCCACGATTGCGAAATCCTCCTCGTCGGTCGTTTCTCACCTTTTCCCTAATGGATTCCAATGTTTTCGCAGGCTTTTGCGTCACAAACTAAATCTTCCCAACGAATTACCGGAATTTCCAGATGTGATAACGTAATTAGCTAGTGTTGTCAGTGTGGTAAACAGCGATTTTCGTTCAGTGCAGTTGCTGTTTGTGATCGACGCGAGCAACAGAGGCATAAACAAACGTCACAGAGTGTCAACTGAACACCCGACGACCGCACTCGTGCTAATAGCTCACGATAAAGCGCATTATGAGGAGCCAAAGCTCGTGCAACCTTAGAAAGCAGCGTGATTTTGCCGCTCAGAGATTAAACGCGTTGGAACAAATAGAAACTTCGTTTACATTACGCAAATCGCCTTCTCAAGTGGGTCGTTTAGGGCTGCGGAGACGTAAACAACGCTTTCGTTCTATAGAAAGCATTCAAAGACAAAAATCGCGCGCAAAAGCATTGCAAAAAGCAATCCATGCGTGACGCTCGTCGTTTGCGGCTTTGCATACCGTATTAGGGCAGCACTCGTGTTTTATTTTGTTGCCGGCAACGATGCGGAAAACAACAAAACGTTGTTTACCTCAACCGCCACGACCGAAGCCGACAACAACTTGCGTGTTGTTGTTGTCCCAACGGCGAAAACCGTTCGGATCCGGCAAAATCCATTAACATCCGGCCGCGCATTCACCTCCCTCGTACAGCGAGCGCTCTTCGCTCAAGTTTCCTTCGGTTTCGCCACGACGTCGACCTCCGCGGGCGAAACGTGAATCACTTTTTGCAGCAGAAGAACGCTGCGGGTGCGATCGACGAACTCTGCTCGTTCAGATTAGGGTTCAGAGACAACGCGGAGGGCGCGTGCACGGAAATGGCGCTATTTTTAGGGAGTAAAGGTTGATTTATGCGTCGAGCGGTTTGAAAATTGCGGTGAACTGGTTCTGCGCCTCGAGTGCAAAAAGCGAATTTGTGATTAACAGAGAACGCAAGTTCAACGATCTCTCCGCACTCGAGTTGTACGATTCCTCACGTAAATCTCAAACGAATCCGCTGCTCGTTGATCGTCTTGGAGGAACGCGATTGCGCGAGATGATCAGAAGAGTCAATAAGGCGCTCGCAAGTTTCCAAAGTTCGTTTGTGTTCGATGCAACGGAGAATCTCTGTTTGCGATCGCAAAAAAGGTTCCGACAGACGCGCCGACGCTCCTCTCGAGAGGAATCGGCTTGAGATTGAGGAAGCCATCTGCAGATACGAGTCAAACGCGTGATTAGCATTCATCTCCCGCGCATTTCGGCATTTCGAGTGAATGGAGGCAAAATGCATTCAGTTTCGGCTCATTTTCAATCCAGGAAACAACGCTTAGTGGCGAAATTAATTCCGCATACCTCCCGGCCGCGTCGGTCGCCCCTCCCTTCACGTGTTTCTTCCAAAACACTTTCCGAAATTAATTTTTCCTTTGATCAATCGACGCCAAACGCGACTCGCAGTCGGCGATGACGTAGAAAGACCGAACTGCTGATCAGCGCGCCTTATCACCTCTACAGCGAACTCTGAATAACGTTTTGATTCAGACACCGTGACTCCACTCATGTCGTCGACCCTCGCGACTCCGAATCGTCTGAATCATTCGACCGTCGCCGCTCCGCCGACGCCGCAACCGGTGCGCTTCGCATTCGATCTTTCGGACAACGAAAGTGACCGCGAGAACAGCACGCCGACGAACTTTGCGCGCTCCGTGAGTTTCCAGAGGCTCCGAGCTCCGCGAATCGTGACTTTCCTTTGCAGACAACTCCGCCGCCACCGAGTTCGCCGCGATTCCAGACGGCGACGCCGAACACCGCGACCACCTCGACGAAGAGCGCGGCAATCAGCGCGCCACCGACGATCAATCCCGCCGCCACCCCGGCGAACACGCCGTTGCCCGCCCGGTTGCCGAGGCCGCAGTTCCTCGGGGCCGCTTCTGACCTAGGTAAACAATGCGAGCCGATGATAACAAAGCACTCGAGGCGAACTGTAATCGCGAGATCTGGTTTAACTATGTAAACAGACGCGCGCTGTGTGGGTTTTAAACCAATTATTCTCTGGATCTCGAGCTGACAAACGAGGCATAATGCAAACAAAGCAAGCGATCGCGTTGCATTTCGTCTTTTTGCTGCGAAAACTGATTTTCCCTAAAGTGCAAATTGCGGAAGACGTTCGCAATGTTTTGAGGGACGCATCTGTGCCATTGAAGGACGGAAATGGATGATTCAGAGTTATCTGATGGATCGTTGATCATTCAACTCGACATTCCAGGGTCACTGAATTCTATCAACGGTAGAATCAGTCCGAGCGAGCTGATCTCCAACTACGGCTTGGAACGCTCGCTGAGTGTTGCTTCCTACACCGACAAGTCAATTCTCGATCTTCTCCCGGGCACCGTACCGCCCGCCGGGACTCCCTTCGCTGGTCAATCGGACGAACGACTGGCCGGACACTCGGAGACCGAAGGAAGCTCCACCGCTTCAGAGAACAACGGGTCAGTTTCGCTCTAAATTCTCCCGCTTCCAACGACTTCCCCGTGCGCGTGAAAACTTAATTTGGCACAAATCGCCGTCCAAATCATTCCGCGTTTCCTGTCCTGCGCCTAATCCCATTCCACGCATCGATTTTCGCGGAAACCTCGGAAAGTCATTTCAAGACGTAGTTGCTGATCAAACACGCTCACTATTTGCATAATTAACGAAAAAACGACCGCGGAATCCCCGGTCGCCTGTGTTTGTTCTCCTAATCGTGCCCTCCGACGACCGGAAGTCTCTCGAGAGGCCGACAGGCTCCCCGGTAGCGCGACGCCCTTGTCGACTGGTAATTACAGTCGATCGGGCGAGTAAACAACACTCGCAACTGGTTACACCTGGAAACATGGCCAGAATCCGCGGGAAAAGGTGTTCAGCGCTGTAAACAGGAATCTTTCGGTACATATTCTCCACTTCCGTCGCCGTCGTCGCCGTCTGGAATCCAAAGTGCGCGGACGGACACGCGTCGCACTCGATTTGAGCCTAAAATAAATATTTTGGACAAACTGGGAAATATTTGATGATTTTACGGCGACAAACGCGTCATTCGGTGGGTTTATGACTTCGAGAGGACGCAATTATGACGAACACAAGGTTTATCGTCGTGAAAAGTGAATCAAATCACTGACCGATCACCCAGGAAACTGGGATCTCACCGCAGCTCAGGAATTAGTCAGTTCTCTTGGGCAAGTTGAACGCCGCGAGAGCTGATGTGAGATGCTTGCTGAGTCAGAGTCCATTCAAACATACAAAATCGGATTCTTGTTCCTCCGCTGTCACGATCCGGCCCTTCCTCCCTCCTCTCTGCGCCCCGTTCACACTTCCAGAAATCGTTCTTTGGCCTCTTCGAGTGCTCCCGCTCGTCTCTCGGAATCGCGCCGACTGAAACGTTTCACACACGCGTGCGCCGTAATCAAAACAATCGCTGATGAGAAGTCCGATAGGCGTCCTTTCCCACTCGATCCGCGGTGATTCACCGTGAGAATCCGAGTCGCGCGTTCGTTTTTCATAGGCGAAAGTCGATTGGTCGAGTGGAGCGGCGCCCGGGGGAGACGACTGGATGCTGCTGCTGATCGGTCGCCTCCTTTCGTCCTTGATTTGGTCCGCCGTCTGATTGGGATCAAGGAAACCGCAAAAATGGTCTTTTCGTGATTTATCAAAAAAACAAGCCGCGCTTCGAGAGGAGGAAGCGGTCGTTGGCCGAAGTCACAAATTCGTCAGTTGATTGTTTTCCACAGAAAACAAATCATTCGGCTATTTTTAAATTCTCGGAAAGAAGCACTAAGACCAACAGAAGACCCCGAAATCCGGTCGAAAATCGTAAAGTCGCAACTAATCGTCCTCTCCGCTGTTTATAATTACCGATCAGTTATGCCTTCAGCCCCGATCCGTCACTCTCTAATCTCTCGGCTGTTTTCTCTCTGCAACTCGACCCGATGAGTCAACTTACACGTTCTGACATCACAGAATGCGCTTTTCGCTGTTGACAAAGCGCAAAACGCAAATATTCGGCCGCGGGCAAATATTTTGTAACTTTCTCCCCCGGTCATCAATCACGTGATCGTCCCTGGGGAGCGCGCGTTAGACGTGCGCGGGTACGGTTTTCCCTCACACACCAAAGAACGTTTGCCTCAGCGGGTTGTCGGTATTTTAAAGCGCCCTAATCCCGCTCCTCTCACGTCTTCCCTATTTACTTTTTGCGCGTTTTTTCCTCCGCGCACTCTCCGACAGTCAAGCCTTCTTCTCTCTCTGTCAACACACGCCTCCCGGCCCCTCCCACTCACCTCCTCCTTCTCGAGATCGCAAGAAGTCCTCTCTGTCACCCAGCACCCGCAGACAGTTCGGCGTCCCGCTATTCTTAGGACTGTTGACACTCCGTTGCCCCGGAATTCTCCCTAAATCACTTGATGTCCCCGAGAATGCAGTGCGAACGCGCAATTCCCCAAGTCCACCGCCTTTCCGACATGTTCAACGACGTGTGGTGGGGCCAAGACGCGAAGAAGCACCGCGTCCCCCTTGACTACGACGTCGAGGTCGCCTCCTACACCAGGTGAGCTGAAAGCCTCGCCCTTTGGCATGAAATGGAAATTTCATCACTCATAGAGCGAAAACCGCGTTTCCCACGACCATTTTGCGCGCGCTTCTTCCGGGGATCTTCTTCAGCCCCAGTCGCCTCTGCAAGCCGATAATCTGCGCTAATCGACTTACGTCACACCGTTTCATTAATTCGTCTCTTATCGGCGCAGTTGTTGACACTTTCGTTCCTCTGCTGCACAATTGCAAAATTCTGCTTTGCGCCGTCGCCCGATTCTCCTCTCGCTCTCATCTCTGATCGACGCGACTGACGCGATAAGCCTTTTCGCTCGCTCGCTCACACCACCCGAGCCGCTTCTGGACAAATTGTTTCCTTTGTCCTTACTCACTCCACTCAAACACCAAAAAACACAAAACGCAGAAGCAACGCGCGAGCGGCGGCGGAGTTGTTTTGGGCCGCGCAGTGCGGTGAACTCCTCCTCTTCCTCCGTCCACGACGAGAAGTGCCGCTGGCAATCGATAAACGGGCCGCAGAGAGCACTCATCAGTCAGTTAGCTATGTGCATGTGCTAGCCGGTTCGTCGGTCGGTTGGTTGGTCGGAGGCCAACGCCACCGCCGTCGACGTCCGGGCCTCGAGCGCCGCCTCAAGAGACGTTTTGTTTTTTTGTGTCCATCGTCATGGAGAGTTCGCCTCGCTCGTCTTCTCGCTTCAGTAAATAGGAGAAGCAGTGGAGCTACAGCGCTCGCGCGATCGTACTTCTCGCGGTTGTTTTCGCAATCGCGCCACTCGCCGCGATCGCTTTCGCCACACGAACTGAAACAGTTGGCGCGTTTGTTTTCCGTTTTCCTTTCTGCGAAATCCTCGAGAACTTCGCTTCACTCCTTCGAAACGCCACGTCCCCACGAGAGGCCTCGAAACGGCGCTGTTTTCGTCCTCTTTTCGCAAATTTCGCGAAAGAACAGAAGCTGTTTGTTTAAAGAGGCGCTGAATTCGTTCGCCGGGAACAATCAAATTATTTTGCTTCGTTTGAAAATCAAAATTCGATTTTTCTCGTCATTCGAAACGTTCTTTGAACATTTCCGCGCGTCCCGAAAGTGCGCTTTGCCCCCGAAATCTCATTTTTATCGGCGATTCCGGGAAAGCCAATTGCAGTGAAGAGCATCTGCTGTTTGGTGCCTTGTGCGGAGTTTGGAATCCAAAAATAACCGCGTGCAGTGAATTATTTTCTCCAATTTCCGCGTTCGTCCCCCGAACGTCTCTGTTTATATTTACAAACAAACGCGCACGGCGAGGATTCCCAGATAGGAATAGTCGCGACAGCGTCGAAGGTGCCAGCTGTCGGTCGCCTCAAGGCCCGACGACGACGCCGTTTACACGAAGGAGATTGCGAAAGACGCGTGCGCGTTTTTCTCCGCTCTGAAACGCGTGCAATCTTTCCTATTTACGCGCCACCGTGAGACCGATTCCTTAACTTCTCTCTGCAGCTGCCACTTCTCTCGACTACCGTATACCTTTCGCTCGTTTCACGTATTTCTCGATGCGGCTTCCCTGAAAGATGTCCTCGGCAGTTCACAACTTTTTCTGGCTCAGCAAAGAGGCCTTGTTGCTTCCGTAAGTCGACTTCTGAAGAGGCCGGTGGTGAGATTGAGAGGAAAGAAGTTGTTTTCGAGTTGATCAGCGAAGTTCAAAACAGAAATTCATCTTAAAAGTGATTTCTGAGCCAACAGGCGATCTCCGACAGCCACAACCACTCCCCGCGCCGCTCCTCGTCGCTTCAATGCGCTAATTTCCCTGACAAACAAGGACGCTGAGTTCATTGCGGAGACTAAAGACCGATTCGATCAGCTGATTCCCTTATCACCCTGCTGACCAGCGCGCCTAATCCTCGCCTGAACCGAAAGAGACGTAGAGGGCGCCTTCACAGGAGCGTCGGGCGCGAACAAAAGCACCGAATCGTGATTTACATATCCTGTTTTCGGAGATTAGAATGCACTTTCGCTCAAATCCACCCCAACAACCGAAAACACGCGAGGATCGCGGCGCCGTTCACTCACACGTTCCCCCGTCGACCGTCGAGGATGGCTTCTGTCGCCCAATTCCGAATCGCCGCTCCTCTGCAGCAACGATCCTTCTCCTATATCCCACAGCCGCAGAGTCAAACTCCCCCGCCGCTGCTCAGCGCGATCCCCTCGCACCTCTCCCGCCTGTCGCCCACTCCGCAGGTCATCCGCAGAAGGCACTCGTTGGCGCCTGACTCTGCGCAGCCTCGGCAGGTGGCCGCCGCCAAAAACAACATTCTTCGATCCAGACGATCCGTTGTTTTCAGCTCCTCCACCAACCCCAACCAACCGAACTCGCAACTCGTCGCGATCGATCACAAGATTGAACAAGCCATGGTGAGTCGCGCCATGTGACGCGGTGCACCCCTAATCCGAGGGCTTTCAGGATCTCGTCAAAACTCATCTCATGTTCGCTGTCCGCGAAGAAGTCGAAGTGCTCAGAGCGCGCATCATGGAGCTCGAAACTACGGTAGGCATTTCCCGCGCGATCTGAATCTCAGAATCGCATTTCAGGTCATCCAATTGGAGGCCGAGAACTCGATCCTTCGCGAGCACGTTCCCACCGAAATGCTCGCCAAGATGAACATGCAGCCGTCGGTCTGAGAAGGTTACTGTACATACAGCAGCAGAATCCTCCGCTTCTAGCGATTTAGTCGCCATTTTCCTCTTTGTGTAAATACTGTAGCCAATAACCCCTCTTCACCCCCTCTCCCCCCCTCCTCTCCTGTACAACTGTCTCCACCGCCGTATACAGGTTCCTTCGGATGTGTCGTTCGTTAGCGAATACTCAATGTGATTGTTCCTTCCGCGTTGTCGAACCGGGTTCTCCTTCCTCCCCTTGTTCCCCACCCGCTCTGCACCCTGTACCATAGTCGACTCCCTCTCCTAGCTCATTAGACTTCTATCCCGCATTTCTTGTTTCGTTGTTCCTTACCTCCGTTTCTTAATATTTGGATTTTCCATTCTGCGGAAGCACCGTACCACTTGCCACTTAAGAAGTTGTTGACTGTGCGACACAATTTTCATTGAATTGGAGTTTTGAGTATTTTATGAATAAACGATGAAACCGATCGATGCTTCGCGGTTGTTTGGGACGCGGACAAAGAATTCAGAAGAGATCTGCGACCTGATTGATTGCTTCATGCATAATTCAGCGCCGGATTTGTTTTCGTTTCTCTTTCTTTGTGTCAACAATTTTCTTTTCAAAGAAACAGCGAACGACCGGAATATGGGCGTCTGTTTGATTGTTCTGCGTTCTCTCTGGACTTGTCGTCATCTCCACGCGAGTTTCGAGGCCGATTGGCGCGGCGAAGCGAGAGAGCGAGGGGGAGGACGCGTGCTCTTTGAGTTGAAAGAAGAAACAATGGGGCGATCGGCTGAAAAACACAAAAACATGAAAGGACAACGCGTCTGGCAGTCCCGGAAAGCGATTATCCGCATTTCGAATACGCGTGTGGATGTTGTTTGAATTAGCCGACAAACAAATCGTGTTGTCAGTCAACATGCAAATCTAAAAATAGCGCCGAATTCAGAGATAAAAGGACAAATATTGGAATAACAGGTAATCGTGTGTGTTGGGCCTAAAGATCAGGAAACAGAGGAGAAGATATTTGCGCAGCCGTTTGTCATAAATCAAACGATAAACACCCACAAATCAGATCCCGCGATGACGTACATCCGAGCCGAAAAACCCGCGATTTGCAGATGGAGAGCGTCTGCTGCTTGTCAGTTGATCTTCAAAAAGTTGTTTTGATGGATTGAAGAAAGCGGAAGCCGAGAAAAGCGAAATTTTTAAGAAAATGGTGTCGTTTAGTGCAAAATGAACTTGTTTCGGCCTCGATTCACTTGTATGACCAATCACAATCCGTCACAGGAGCTTACTCATCTCAAAAATCACCAGAATCGGCCCTCTTTCGGACATAATGTGATTTTCACTGTTTGCAGCACGGAATCTACAGAAACGCGAGCAGCTGCGCGAATCTGCTTCAGTTGCCAACGCCCGACGGATCGCTTTTCGACTTTTTTTTATGAAGAACAGAGCGGACACGGACGACATCTACAAGAAACGCATCGCCGCTCACTACAGAAGTGACCTCGTAGTGCAGTCGCATTGGAGCAACCCCGGCCACAAGCTCAACAAGATGGTCACAAAGGAGGGATGCGCCGGGGAATTCAAGGCGGTGAACGCAAAGACCATCGCGGTGAGTTCCAGCACTTAATTCTCTTTTTGATTTTCTGTTTAGTTCCGCAACGTGGCCGTCGAGCCGTCAAGTCTCAAAGACAACTCGAAATTCGCGATCTCCGAGAAAGGAGACGCGTGCATTGGTGATTTTGACAGAAAGGTATCGCAATATTCGATATTTCACGCATCGAGTTCTTCAGATGAGCAGTTTATATACAACAAAGCGGATTTGTGGTTTGTACGAGAAGCAAGCCCGGTGCCTACGATCAATACGTCACCAGCGTGAAGAAGACGACCGAGTGCTGAAGGGTCACCGTCTAAAGAACATCGAATCGACTTTCTCGATGATTTCACCGCAATTCATGTTCTTCGTCAGCTTTTCGGTCTTCACGGTCCGCTTCGGCGCCTCCGGCAACTTTCCCGAGGAAAATCTAGTTGCGAGGGTGTTTGTGATCACTTCTGCAACAGTAAATTGGTCCCGGCACGATCAATCAATCCACTCACCGAAACGTTCCAAGTTGTCTAGAGAACCAAAGTAGACGAGTGAATTGAACATTTTGAGAATCGATGAATCCAAATCGTCGGTTGTAGAGATGCCAATGACTTGGACGAAAGGATTCGCGGTTAAAACCGATAGGAGATTACGGTACGTCCTCTGAAAAGAGAGTATAACACAGAATCACCAATTAAAGACCACCTTTGCGACCGATTTAGACGAATCCAGCGTCGATTTGAAGATTTCTAGGTTGATGAACTCGAAGACGCAGTAGGCGTCCGATTGTGCGAACTGAAGACGCGCGCTGAGAACAACGGGAGACAACGGGCGAACTGACCTGGAGAAGCTTCTGGCAAATCTTTTGTCGTCCGATCGACTTCTTCCTGAAACTCTTCTTGTGGATTCGAATAAAAGTCGCGCGCGTGAATTTGGCGACCGCCTCGCTCCAAGATGAGCGTCCTGATTTCGGTCTTCCCACGAAAATGACGTTATTTCTCTTGAAAACAGTGTTTGGAAAAGCCGAGAGCGCTGAAAATGGTGTTATCGCTCCTGGAGAAACTAATGAACAGCAGAGTTACAATGAGGGATGACTACGGTAGCGATTATGTACGATCGCAGATCGAAAACAATCGAATGCGAGGTCTTCCCCGAGGTTCTCACAGCGACTTTTACCGTAACCAGTGAGTATATGTCAGTCACGGGACAAGTCGCAAATCCGAGGGAAACGAGGTTCTGAAAATTCGACTCCGCTTGTTCCGAGAACACTGAAAACAGTCCAGTTCGGTCAAATGAGAGAAAATTCACGTTTGGGAACGGCCTCCTCCACCTCCTCGTCGTCTTCCTTCGTGGTGATGAAGTAATTCGACTTCAAAAACTCCAAAATCTCCGCCAAAGACATCTTGAAGACGCATTGCTCCTTCGCAACGTGCACGCGCGTCTCCATAACAGTCCGTTTTGGCGCGTTTATCGCAAGAAGCAAGCCCTTCGTGGTGAGACCCAGCGCAACGTTTTCCTCTTCGCGCAGTTTCCGCGTCTGCTTTCGCGTCAGGAACCCACGGGTGATCGCCTGTATTCGAACGATCGCCTTCTCGGGGTCCATCGCCTCTTTCCGCTCGTACAATCCGATCGCCTTCTGTTTCACCTCCTGGAGGTAGCGACGCCGTGACTTTGACTGGTAAACTGGAATTGTTCGGTCGGTCATCCGCTGCGGCTAAATCGACCTACTTCTCTCGATGTTTTGGATGATCTGACACGCTTCATCGACACTCATGTTCTTCATCTCGTCCTCCTCCTGAATTCCTCGCCTTTAGCTCTGCAAGGGCGCCTCCGCTTACCTCCTCCAACTCTGGGAGTTCCAAATCGATGATCGTCTCTTGTTCGTTCAGTTGCTGCTGGATCATCAGCTGCAGTTGCATGTTCTCCACCGTGTGTTTTCGCTTTTCGAAAAGAAATTGCCGAGTGAAGTGCAAATGACCGGAATTGAAGTGAAGGTCCGAGTTTTCCTACAATTCCTCAGTATTTTCGCGTGAAATCAACCCACCGGAGTGCATTTGAAGTAGATGATCTTCTGGTGCCACTTCTTGAACACGAAACTCGGTAGAGAAACGAATTCGCGGTTAAAAAACTGAAGAAAAATCTGCGAAATCTGCAGGAAAATGAGCTTGTTCGGCACGCACGGGTCGATTTGCAGTTTTTCGTCGCAGAGACGGAGAATCTGCGAGAAGAGAAGATATTTCTGGACGACGTTGCTGTGGAGTTTCGTCTTCTAAAGGAAATCCTCGCGAGAGATCGACGAAAGCGGAAATTACGTTTTGAGTGACGATTTTTAGTCGTTTTTCCTCCAAAACGACGAGTTTCTGTAGACGCTCGAGCAGTCGCTCCTTGCACTGCATGCCAATGCTCCCAGCGGTCGGTTGAGCGGCCATTCGAGCTGCTTTCCGCTCAACTTCCCTTCGAGGCCTTTTTCACGCTCGATTGGGTGCGTTAGTGCGGCAACAATTTACACGCGCGACTACGATGATAGATCAGCGGATTGCGCCTGGGAATCGATCAAAAATCGGACGTTTCACCCGCGGATCATCAATTGCGATCGTCTTTGCTTCCAAATCGCCCGATTGCTCCAAATTCGGACATGCGCGTCTCCCCCGTTCCGATCATTCGATTCGCACGTCATTCGCCTGCGCTTCTCTCCTCCAGATGCGACTTCTCCTCTCCACTCTTTTCTTCGGTTTCGTCTTCTCGTTCGCCGTTTCCGATTCTGTCGAAGGTGGCGATGAATTTGGTGGCGAAATAGAATGTCCAGAAATCCCTGACGACTCATGCTGCCGCGAAAAGTGGGACCGCCGCTGTGTGCCCAAGAACTGCGTCTTCCAGGTGATGAAGCACTGTCCCGACCGCAAGGATCTCCTCTTCGGCCGGGGCGACAAACTCGCCGTGAAGAGCATTCGACGAAAGCCGTCGAAGGTCGAGGTGAGCGCGGATTTGCGCGGGTTGAGTCAAGGAAAGCGGAATTTAGCCCAAATGTGGAACTCGCGAATCGGGTTATCAGCCTTGCACGAGCAAGAGTGTGGCCAACAAGCTGTTCATGTCGTGCTGTCAGCTCTACGCGCCTCCCGAGTGTCACCACATGTGTCATTACGAAACGGATCAGACCAACGCGAAGAAGATGGTGAGTGAAGGCGCGTATCGAAGAGCGCGCGGATCTCTTTCTGTTTGTTTTGCGACCAGTTCCATCCCAAACCAGCCGCCGTTCCCCTCATCCCTAATACAGTAATCCATCTTCGCTTGCAGCTGATCGACACGCTCAAAGGCGACAAATGCTCGATGAAGCACTTCTCGACGATCCTCTACTGCGCATCGCAGAATCGCGACAACCGCCGCTGCTGCATCGATCTCGACCTGAATGTGCCTCAATTAAGGGTGCGTTTACGTGTTCTGTGATCTAATTACACCCAAATCTCAGGTCGGCAGCAGGTGCCTGCGGATGTGTGATCCGTCGGGGACGTCCGTCGACAAAATTACGCGCGCCGACGCGACGTGTTTCTTCAACTGGAATGTAATTATGTTCTGCCACCACAGCGGCATCCGAGAACTCTGATCCTCGGACGGATTGTGATTGCGGAATAACGGTTACGCGATGTAATAAGAGAGATAAATTGTTCTTTCCCATGACACACATTGCGGGATATAAGGGAAGCGCGGGAAGCGCGCTGATCAGCAGAAGGCGATGCGATTACAAGAGGCGATCCTCGTGTTGTTGTGTTTTGGCCTCGCGAGGGCGGCCGTGCTCGGCTGCATGGCGACCCACGATCACAAAATGCCCACCACTACAGCCGGTAAGTCCTTAAGTTCCGCTTTCTCCGCATTCGCGCATGTTCATTTCTTTCCAGAGCCTAGAAAGTGCTGTCCTGAGAACCTGGTCGATCCAGCTTCGACAGCAGTACCAGAATTTACTCCTCTCCTCATGACTTGTCCCAAGAACACGCAGTTGCTCTGCACGTGAGTGCTCTTCTCCCGATTTACGGATTATCCCAAGTTCAGGTCACAAACGCAGCCGACGATCATCTACGCAAACTTCGAGGAGCGAATCCTCGCAACGTCAGACGGCGATGAAACGTTCTCCGAGGTGATAGTAGACTGCGTGGAGGGAGTGTGGCAACTCGAGGACGACACCGAGGACATGCCGTCAATCACAAAGATCCGCTGTGACGAAATCCAATAAATCCGATCTCTTTCATTTGTTTTTATTCGTGTAATCCTTGATTTTCTTCAACGCGAAGCGCGCCGCCTCCATCGGAAAAGGCAAAACGATCGTGTGGTTATGTTGCGCAGCGATGTGCGTCAAAGTTTGAAGGTAGCGGAGGTGGAGCGACACTTTGTTCTCGCTGATCACGTTGGCGGCTTCTGTCAACGATCTGGAAGCATTTTTATGTGACTGGAGCCTCGTCAGAATGCTTACTTGCTAGCGAGACGTTCGCCTTCTGCCGCGATCACTCGGGCGCGCGCATCGCGAGCAGCTTCGGCTTCTGCAGCCATTGATCGCATCAGCATGTGGGAAGACGGATATCCTTAATCTCCACACGTTGCACCTTGACTCCCCAAGGGGCGGTGCCCTCGTGGAGCACCTTCTCGATCACGTTGGCGATGATGTCACGCTCTTGAAGCACCTCGCTGAGGGTCTTCGTGCCGAGAATGTTGCGGAGCGTCGTTTGCGCGAGGAGACGCGTGCTGAATTGCGGATCGTTGACGTTCGTCACGGAGATGACCGGATTCGAGATTTGAAAGTAAATGACGGCTTCCACTGTTACGGTAACGGTATCTCTACTGAGAATCTCCTGTGGAGGCACATCGAAAGACAACACTCGTAAATCAACCTGCAATCGCTGTTAATTAATCTCTTTAAGCTCCGAATGTCCGCAAACCATTTTGTAGGTGTCAATACAGGGCATGAGAAAAAACATTCCTGGTCCTTTCGTTCCTTTTTTGCTGAGTCGACCGAGGCGGAAAACGACCGCGCGTTCGTACTCCCTGGAATCATGATTAGCATTGCAGGAAAAGTAGCACACGACACTCACTTTGCTACTTTTAGGCAGAAAATGATGCATAAAGGACAGCAGAAAAGAAGCAAAAACGAGAGGAAGAACAAGCAGCCGTCGATATAAGGTGACTCCTGCTTCTTGTTCTCGTCAAAGAGATGCCGACTTCGGATCAGCCAGCTCGTGGAGCGCGTCCGCATCTGAATGTTCTCGAAGGCATCCTGAAAGCACCCGAAGATCGAAGACTGACAAACAAATCAACAAACCCGCTTGTGAGGAGGTTTCTCGAGTTTCTCGAGGCCAACGTCGATAGCAGTGGGAGCGATGAGATGACCTCGATCGCCCTTCCTGGTGCCCCGGGGAACGGAACTCTCGTGCGAAGAGGAGCTGCGACTGTCGTCGACACTCTCGGTCGGCGTGCAGATATCCGAGGTTAGCGTGTGCGTCCGCTTCATCAAGCGTTCGCGCCTCTGCCCCAACGGCATCATCGATATGGGAGTCGAGTGCGTCAGGTGGCCGAAGCTTTGCTTCGGACTGGAGCCACCGGGTTTGGGACTCGACATGTCGAGTGGCGGCCCTGAGGGCACTTCGCTTCTACAAATATTCGTTTATTGCCAAGTCGCTTAATTGCGAAATCAAAATAAACGACCGTTTGGTCGCCGCGGCGAAGCGCGAAAACCCTACACGAAGAAGCAACGCTAGCGGCGAATAATAGCCAAAAAGATGCAAAACTACGATCGACAGCTGACTGGAGTCGCTCGGATAATGGTTCCCGAGGGGAAAACGCGAGAATTATGGACATTCAAGGTCAACAGAAAGACGAAACAACGCGCGAAGAGTACTGCGCAAAGTGTTCTGCGCGAGGAGCCGAAATTGATTGTCCCGCTTGCAGAGTGCGCTTCTGAGATTAGGCATTCATAATTACAAAAAATGGCGTTGTAGGACGTTGGTTGATGGATGGCGGACAGCGAAAAGGAAAACGTGAAAGCGAAAAGAAGAAATGGAAAGCATCTTCAACTTCGGCTTTCGGTCGATGCGGTGAGATTGGAAGCCTGGCATGCGATGCGAATTGCCAATAGCGACATCTCTCAAAGCAATGGCGGTGGGCGCACCATTCTGAACATCACATCGATAAAGTCGTTATTTTCAACCTGAAATGAGCGCCTGTAATCACAAGAGATCACCGCGTTTAGAACCAAATGAATAAACAAAGTGTAACGCAATAAACCTCTAGAACCTCGTGTACCACGCACAGCCACATCCCTCCCAACAATGCCAATAGTTTGCAGTTTGCACGCAAGGCCCAGGCGCACCCACAACTGGAATGAGCATTTCCGCATCTTAAGAGGCGTTATTCGTCACTGAAACGCGTTTTTGCAATCAATTGGACGAATAACTGTGATCGATGACAGAAGTAATGCGTCCATAAGTCGATATCCATGTCAATACTGCTAGAAAGCCGATAAATCAGATTGCAGAAGCTATTGTACGCACAAAACAAGTGCCGGAATACCAAAAGGGAGCAGAAAATTCGTCCATGTGCTTGGAAGTGAACGCGACGAGAAAAACGGGATGAAACCGACCAAACGGAGAGAGAAAAGATATAAAATGACAATAAAAGTTTTGTTTTCGTGCCAAAACTCGAGATCGCGAATCTTATCGGATTCCGATCTCGCGGGAGCGCTCTCCACCGCACTCCGCAACAACGCTGACGGCAAATAACAACTCGCGGGGCAAAGCAACAAGCGAAGCACCATTGTAATATCGCTTCATCCCGAGTAACAAGCGAAGATTCGTCCTGAGTCGAGTGGAATTCGCTGATTGATCGCCGCACCTCGAGTCGGATCGATAGAAACGAAGCGTGAGAAGACGATCGTCAACGGCGAGAGCGTTTTGTTTTAGTCCTGCACGCCCGAGGCAAAGCCAACTGGGCTGAGGTTATGCAGGATGGATTAACGCTCGATTGCTCTTTTAATTATCAGGTTTATTGGCGCGACGGGAGCGACCGGAAGAGGAAAAGCGAATTTTCGAAAACAAGTTGTAATTGTTAGCTGCTCGGCTCCTGCGAATCGAGCAACCGCAGACGAGAGCAGCTGTTTGAAGGTAGAAAAACAAATCGCAGAGATCAGCGCGGATTCGAAAACGTTTTATTGGTGAAATGAGAATGTGAATGTGTATTTAATTGCTGGTTTGAGGATGCAGTAGGTGAATCCGGCGAAGGATTCTGGGTTGTTTTGCTTCTACAGAGCTTCCCGTACGGCAATATCACGGAACTCGCAATCTCATGCATGCATGGTTTGCATTTCATTCCAAATTGCACCGAAAATGATTTTCGTTCAACAAAAATCTGCAACGATTCTTCACGCATGCAGAACGCGTCAGGAGTCAGCCGCGTTCAAATCGAACTTGAAGATCCACTAAACTCCTGCCTCTTTCTTCGCATGTGTACGACCGATCTCTCTCGTCAACACCTCTCCCTTGCTGCATCATAGCGATTTCGCCTTTGCGCCCTTCAACAGCAACTGTCGGAGGATGTGACGCAAATTGAAATCGGAGAAATCGGTCAGCGACGGTCAAGAACTCCAACAGGTGATCGGCTCCGGCCGCGATCGCTGATTGACGAGAAACGTCGCCTGAAACTCCGCCAGGGCCAACGAAAAACTTCGCGATTGATCGATTAGGCGATGACCGGAGACCGCGGAAAAAGTGAACTCGATTCCGGCGATCGACGATGCTGTAGTTCTCAGAAGGAACGACACAAAACACACAAAAAGCCTCCGTTTCGATCTTTTCGCTTCAAAGAAAAACGTTTGTGAAATTCCGCTCTCGGAGTGTAATAACTTGTGATCGATGTGCAGCCCTGTGATGCGAGGAGTACTGTAGCCACATAGCAGTGAATTTATTCCAAAATCGACGAAATGGCGGTCGTCGAGGTGACCATTTGCACTGCATTCGAGTTAGTTTCGCGTCGGGACCTCACACGTTTTCCGTTAAAATTCATTTATGCGGCGGTCTCCCTTTCAAGCGCCACTTTCGCCGCGAACCAAGTGCGCCGCTGAAAAACGCGACGATTATTTTATGCAAATTGCCGAGACAATTTCATTGTCGAGGGCAGTGGCACAGAGTGGTCAGTCCGCGTTGCCCCTGACGACCCCCGATTGTCCATTCAGGGTCCACGCGCGTTCCTAGAGCTCCCCGAAAGCGAGCGGAAATGCTCGAGGGGAAAAACGGCGCCCTCCGGATTTCGATCGGATTTCGCGCGCTTTCCACTGGACAATAGCTGTCAATTAGGGGTTCGCGAGGACGTCGGAGGGCCGAACTGGTCACCAGCGATCGATCCAAGTCAGACGGCGGCTAATTGGCGCGACCACCACAACTCGAGGCCCTTCTTCTAAATAATTAGCTCTCCAGGGTCCCTTTTGGGGGCGTTGGGAGGCTCGGTTGGCGAGGAACACCGCGGGATTAAGGTAATCCGGCGCCGCCGTCGATATCCGCGTTGCGCGACAAATTTGAGGAAAGCGATTCTAATCTCGGATTAGCTCCCTCGCAGCCGAACGGATTCTGTTTCGATGCAAAAAGGCCGATTTGCAATCGGAAAACAACAATCGCCCTATTCAGCGACTCGATCCCTCCTGTTGTTGTCCCTTTCGGCGGCGTCGGGAGCGGAGAACTCGATCGACACGCGCCCTCGAGGATTCCCTCCACTCTCGAGTTCTCCTCGCAATTTATGCAAATTCCCAGGCTTCGTCGGGCGAGAGGCGTCGCTGATTTGCGTCATCGGCGGTCATTTGCCGCGCTATCGATCGCGTCGGAAGCGGAAAGCGGAAAGGACGGCTGTCCTTTGCTGCACGCGCCAGCCGCCGAGCGTTGGTCACAACTGTCCAGCTGGAGGCACCGGGGCGTTGAAGACCTCGGAGGCGGCGGCCAGCCGGAGTCA
Organism: Steinernema feltiae; assembly: GCA_007213375.1. Classification (NCBI taxonomy): domain Eukaryota; kingdom Metazoa; phylum Nematoda; class Chromadorea; order Rhabditida; family Steinernematidae; genus Steinernema; species Steinernema feltiae. Next base: position 39,493 of record MQUG01003379.1, read on the forward strand.
TCAGCTGATGGCGCGGTCGACGTTTCGAGAGTCGCAAAGAAACAAAAAAGCGCCGACGGGCAGTTGTTGTTGTTGATGAGGAGCCGCCGCCGAATGGTGTGACCAGATGGCTGCGGGAAGGAGTTTTGCGAATCGCCAGCGCCACGTTTATTAGTCTGCGAATTGAAATTTTCATTAAAAATGCTTTACGGAGACGTCGACAGATGGCGGCGTGTGTGGTTTCGAGTTACGGTAGGTTGCGTTGTTGTTGTTGTCGTGCCGCTTGTTTTCTGATTTTCCGTTATTTACGTTCATTGCGCCAGTTATTCCAGATACAAAGCAGCCGCGCAATTAGAGTTGCAACCCCGACCCAAAAACTCTCTGATTTCCGCGTTTTCAGCCTGCAGACGGCACTCACTACCCTACCCGCCGCTTCCTCCTTTTCCCCTAATTTTTCATCGTTTGAATTCCTTTTCGGACACAAAATGGAAGAAAAATTTCTTATTTCGCTGCGTTCATGTGTTCGCCTTCGTTAAGTGACATAAATCATCCGCAATTGCGCGCATTTTGCCTCTAGGGAACCCGTCTTCCTTCCAACTTAGCCTCTCGCATCGCCATCTTTGCCCTCGCATCCGCTTCCCAGTCAGAGGTCGTCGGGCGAGTGGCCGATGGCCAAATCCCCCCAGGAAGCGGCCCTCCCCCACCGATCGATTCTCAAATTCCAAAATCCTTCCATTCACCGGCGGCCCTTCGACGTCGCCGTCGTCTCTCGCCTCGAAACGTGTCCTCCTCTATTGATCTCTGATGTCCGCTGGCCGTCGTCCACTCTCGCTCCCTCCTCTTCCGTTCGAGACCGCCCCTTCCCTTTCAATCAAAAAGCAACAAAAAACAAACGCCCTCCGTCGATTAATCATCGCTTCGACCGACGGCGATTCGCGAATTTCGGCAATTATCGTAGTCGTTTGTCGCCTCGCCGCCTGAATCCGCTGACAGAGCAGCGCAGGAATTCGCCCCGAGACAAAGGATTAACCGCGCATCGCCCCCACAAATCACTTATTATTATTTACAATGTGTCGGCGACCAGCGAGAGGGTCATTTGATAACGCGAGAACATTGCGCGACGCGAAACGACTGCGTTGAAACAAGAAGTCGTTAATTTGGAGAAATTAACGACACACCGGGGGATCCTCGAACCGACCGACCGACGCACCCTTCAGAGGACATACTCCGCGCGCTCGCGCATGCCGCTACGGTATCAGAGATCGTTTTTGAAGGCTCGAAGACGAAATTCCACGTTTCCCGGCCTGCAGGCGAGGGAATTTCGTGTTTACTTTTGCACGCGGCGGTGTTTATTCGATTTCGGATTGATTCAATTACGCTCAGCAACATAAAAAGACTTTCCGAGTCTTCCTCGACGTCAAAACAATCGCGAAATGAACGCGTGCACTCGTGCTGCAGTCCAGAGAAGAACGCCTGCGGTTCAACGTTGGAAATTTTTGAAATTTACGATTGAATTTTACGTTCCGAAAACCAAATTTCGCTTTTTACAAGTCGCGGGCTTAACAGCATTACTGCACCGCCGTCAATCCTTCGGGATTACGGTAGATGTGAGGCGCAAACCTGATAAACCGTTTTCTTTTTGACACTTTTTTCTTTCGAATGCTCGGCGTTCTCTTCCGCTCCTCTTCGGGTTTCGATTCCGTGCGAGAATCCATTTTAATCCGTTTTCGGCGGTCTTCTCGACGGCGATTTCGCGCGCCGAGTGACCCACTTGTTGGCAGTCGGGCTTCGCTGCAGCAAATTAGAGGGCCGACGACGAATTTGCATAGCTCCGCCCCTTCCTTGGCAACGCGGGAGGCGGCGACGGCCGCCTTGGAGTGGACGGCGAGTGGCCGACGGCGACGCGACGCCTCGGGCGATGGAGGGGAAGCAGTTCCATGTGCCTCGTCTGTTTATTTTTGTTTTGCCGAGGTCCTCGCAGAAGCCGCGTGGTTCGTCGCGCGAATCCAATTCGCTTCTGCCAGAAACGCCGCCGCGCAACGCCTAATTGCAGGCGATTTTTATTTTTAGCGCTTTGCGCGACTTTGTTTACTCGCGCGTTGTTTTTCGCGTCTTTCGCTCGCGTCTCGCTCGCAGAAGGCGGCGATCTTCCCTTCTACGGTGCCCAGGAACTCGCCCCCTTTGGCCGCAAAGGCGCCGATGAGCAAATCGGTTCGAGAGGCGATTCGCGCGTTTGTACGAATTGTTTGCACTTCTCGTGCGGCCCTCGAAGCGGAATTATTGCTGAAGACATCGCGGCTTCGTCATCGCCGACCGCCGGAAAGGTCATTCGAAGAGCGGAGCGAGTGGAATTCCCGATTCCGCGTCCTCGAGGGCGATTGCGTCGTCGCCGGGTGGTCGCGTCTGAGTGGACGCGATGGAACGTGACGAGGACAGCGTGGGGAAGTGGCTGGCCGCCGCGCTGGACGATGGATGGCCGCCGCAAGGGCCGCCGACTATCGCGAGGCGCGAAATCGCCGCGTTGACCACCGCGTTTCGAGCGCACTTTGTAAACTCCTTCCTCGCCGCCGTCGGCGGCCGCGGAGGCGCTGCCGGAGGGCGAACGACGACGACGACGTTTCGCTGATTGCTAAGTGATCGCCGTCTACAGGCTTTCTCGACTCTCGTCTGCTTTTTGGCCCTAAATCATCGCGTTTTTGCGCGTCGCTCTGCAGATTTCGTTTGCAAAAAGATCGATGGAACTCGGAGGTCCGCTCGGTTCAAGTTCGGAGATCACAATTTCATCGTCTGATCAATGGGTCGTCGTTGTCGTTGTTGGCAGCGCAGTGAGAGTGCTGAGCACCGTAACTCGCTCCTGAGCCTTCTGGGGGCTCAACCCTCCTCCCCGAGCGCTTTCCACTCAATTCACCCTTAATTTCCACTTTTCTTTTCTCTTCGTTCCACTCTCAAATCGATTTCCCCAATTAATTATTCAATCTCTCAGTTATTCTCCGGGGCGACGTCCCCTCGGGTCATCTTCCTCATTCGCGATTCCGCTCTCTGAAGCGCTTCACCCTCCTCACCTTTCCAATTAGCCCTCGCGATCGTAAAAACCGTCGCCTCCGACGACGTCACCGGCGTCTCGCGACTTCCGCTTCGCTTTTTCTGCGAATCACCGTCGCTTACCGCCGTCCGCTTCCCGAATTCTTCTTTTTCGCCCTCTGCGGCCCGTTGCGGCTGATCTAATGAGGAAGTAATCGCGCGCGCTCTGTTTGCACAACTTGAGGGCAAAAAGCGACGAGCGAGAAAACTTTTGTGCGACCGAATTGCGCGAAGGCGGCCCCTTTGTGCGCCGAATTTCGGACCCTTTGAGTCATCGGGTGTCCAGCGCTCCACGCTGGTCACATTTCCGACAACCCGGCCCTTCCTGGGGATCCGCCGCAGTCGGCGCTTCGGGGAGGAAACGCCTAATCCGTCGCTTTTGTGTGCGTTCAAGTTGTTATTCACCTGCGTTGGCGCTAATCAAACAAACAGCTCGTCAGATAGCCGCTTCTCGACGCTCCAAACGGAACAACAACGCGCGCGGGAGGTCAAACGGCTTGCTGGAGTGACCGCGAACTGTCCGCTCCGCTGCGGTGGTGCCAGGCGCCGCTGCGACGTTCCGAGATCGTCTTAGGTGGCCCGACCGCTCATTTGCATATTTCGAAATGAGTCGTTTTTTGCGCTTTGCTGACCGCCGATTGCGTAGCGCTTATTTTGAAGTGACGCAGCGCGGTGATTAATCGCGGGGAGACGCCGCGGATTCGAAAACGTTTTGTTGGTTCCGATTGCGAAAATTAAACGATTTCACAGGTTTTCTGACTGATTTCTGCTTCATTTCGTGGCTTCTACCGCTCACCGATCGATTTCGTCATCTCGTTTCCGATTGTGCGTGAAAATGTCGTTTTGTAGCAAAGATCAAAGTGATCTCTGCGCTGTTTCGCCGCTCCAGATCTGATCTTTGCGACTTTGCAGCGAGTTACTGCAGAGCGCGCTCGAAATTCACTCAAAACTCTAAAATCGCGGGTTCCCACGAGTGACCAACGTCCATTTCCGACCTCCCCGACCTCTCTTCGCCGCTTCGCAGTCCAATATTTGAATATTTGAATTACCTAATGTGTACCGCACACCGTCTGTCACACAATGTTTGCCGAAACCTCCGCGGCGTCGTCGTTCAACTGAAACCGCGCGACTGACCACTGCGGTGTCCCCTTTCCGCGCCCCCAAATCCTTCCTTCCTTCCTCGTCCCCTCGCTCGCCGTCTTCTCGGGGATATATGCAAATGCGTATACAACGACGACACGGAGGCCGAGAATGCAACGAACAAACGCACGAAATCACCCTGAGGGACAGCAACAACAACAACAACTTGCTCGCTTGCATCCAGCAGCAGGACTCCAGCGTCCCTCGCCCTCCTTCCGCCTCGCTCGCCGCTTCCCGTGGCCCTCAAAAAACAACTCCGCTTCGCCGCTGTTGTTGGCGGCTCCTCTCCGTTCGTCCAAATGCCCAAAACAAAAAACAAAAACAACGCGTTAACGGCATCAGCCTGAAGCTGTTTCTCGCCTCCGCCTCGCAGCAGCGGATCGCTATAGCCTCTTCCCGGCCAGCGCCTGGGAAGGTCACAGTTGCATACTCGGACTAATTGATTGCGAGAGAAGTAAAAAAGGAACTCGTTCTCCACGCGATTGCGATCTTTACGAACTCGATTAATTGTTTTCCGCGACGTCTTGACCCTTCCGTCCACGATTTATCGATCTCTGACAAATTGTTGCGCGAGCACAGGTGTCCGCGCGTCAGCCCCGCTACCGTAACCCGCCCTCCCTCTTCGAACGGCGCGCGGACGACCTTGACGTGTCAGAGGGCATGATTGCGGTAACTTTGACAGTTAATCAGTCGTGCCGAGATAAGTCGACGGATGAAGACGCCGCCAAAAGGAGGCGAGATCGGAGTGATGAGTTTACGGGCGGCCAAGGACTCGTGCGCACCAGGAATTGTTAATTGAAGCGTGCAGTCTGTGCGCTTAATTAAGTTTTGAACCCAAATTGAAGACTTTGAGTCTGCAGGAGGCGAAAATTAAAGTTTTTAAGACGAAATCGTGGGTGGTCAAGCAGGAATGAAGGCCCGGGTCGGGTTGGCGCCTCTTTTCAATCGCGGTGAATATGGCGGAATTAGAACTAAACTCAAATTGAGCAAAAATGGAGGTTGAAGCGGCACCGCATCTTCTCCGCCTCTGTCTTACAGTAGGCATATCCGACCAAATGCGATCTTTGACCTTTTCGCATGTGCGTTGTTTACAATGTTGAAAATGCGCTTTTCAAAGGTACCGTAACCCGTAATGTTCATCATCTGTCAAACCTGGAAACTCCATTTGAGGTCATCACTAAGTGACGACCGTTTAATGACTTCAGCTCGGCCATCGACGACCGTAAATTTGCATCAGCGAAGTTCAGGTTCGAAAGCAAACAAATTGACACTTCGTTGACACTCGATTTCTCAAAAAGACGAATTGCGGCACTCGGCCGCTTATCGCCACCCCGAAATCGCCTTCTAACCTTGAGGGAATGCGCTCACGACTCTCGATTCTGGCGCACTCCTCGCGCCAGCACCCAATAATTTATCAGATCTTATCTCCCGACCTTACCTACTCGGGGGCGTTTCCAGCCGCGCGGCGGTCATCCCGGGGCCATCAGCGGCCATCTCCACTTAATTGCCTCGCGTCATTTGATGTCTTTTTCAGCGCTTTCTCCTCCTCCTTCGCCTCTTTTCGCTATAAATTGTTGCCATAACTCCTCAGAGAGCCGAAATCTCGTCTCCCGCCTCGGTCAGATGCGCCGCCGCTCCTCGGGGCATCCGACCGTCCGACGACAACTTTGCTCGTCTCTCGCATCATTTACCACCATAATCATACGTTCGGTGGTCGGACGATCGCGAATTATTCCGTTTGGACGCCGCGCGCGAGCGTTTTTGCCAAATTTCCGAATTCGGAGTTTCCAGTTTCACTTATTCACGCGCTAGATGAACACGTGGAATGCGTCCTGGAGGCTCTTTCAAGGCTTACGTGAAGAGCTTACTGTATGGCTCTCTCTTCGCTTCCTAGCGTCCCGCCGACCGGAGCAAAGTTCGCGATCATCTCCGTCTTCCTTCCACACCCTTTTTCCGATTCCGCGATCTCGTCTCGAATATTCATAAATCGCCCGCAAATCGCTCGTTTCTCGCGTCGATCGCCTTTCTCCTTTATCATAAATTCGTCAATTCGACGAGTAAAACATCGCGCTCTTGCAAAAAGTCACATAAATTCCGCGAATCCCGTTTCCGACCTCTAATTGTCCACAAATCATCTGCTTCGTTGTCTCCCGACGATCTTCGTTTTTCAACGCCGCCGTCACGTCGTCCGTCGGGCGCCTCCGAAGCCCTCAGGCACTCGACTTCTCCCTCCTGAGTGCTGATCCGGGCCTTTTGCCCTCTCCCCGCCCCCAGACAACCCTCGTGCACACCTAAACGGGCTTTCCGCCGCCAAAGGATCGTCGCGACGTCGCCCCAAGGGGACGAAACTCGTTTCGCCCGCGCTTCGCTGGATTTTTGCCAAAAAACTTCCGAAGATATCGATTCGGTGTCAGCTGGAGTGGTCAAAATTAATTGTTTTCGACCCCTTCGACCACACACGTCGCCTCTGCTCCGCACCGCTTCCTCATTGCTGCTTCCCCGCTTTCCACGTGCGCCCCTAACGCGATTCGGTCGTTAATCAAATGCGCAAACGCTCCGCGTGTGTGGCTAATTGAGGAGCCGCTTTGAAGCCGCCGGAAGGTGTTTTAGGCGTGCACGCCGTCGTCTGCTGCTGCTCTGGAAAAGCCGGTTTCACGCGGCGACGGCAAGCAATTCGCCTCGCGCGCGTTCGCTTTTTGAGAGGCGAAATTCGGAATTGGAACCGCCGTTACCGTTTTGATTGGAACCGAGGGAGCGGCGAGGAACAGGAAAAGCTGCCGCGAGGCGAATTGCGGCGTCCCCGAAGATGACAAAAGAGAAAACAAAGAGCAGAGTTGTTTTCGCCCCCTTTGGGCGTAACGAAAGTGAGTGGTGACGCCGATGATCTGTCGATTGACTCACTTGGCCGGGCGCGCCGCGCAGATTCGCCTTTTGTTTGCGCAACTTGCAAATTGCGGAAGGCGGAAGCGCGTTCGCTGTTTGCTTTTGTAACTTTTGGTGTCGCGAGCGGTGATTTGCATCTTCCTCGCCATTTTCGGGTTGAAAGACCGCGATTTCCACGTTTCCACGCGATAATTGGTCTTGGTTTGTTTACAGCGACCGATCTTCTCCTCGATTCGGCTGATTTTCCGTCGAATTCGGCGTCCGCTTTGATGTTTCAAGTCAAAAACACATTCTCCCACTCTCGTTTTCGGTCGTGAATCACCCGGAAACCCACTGACTCCACTCCTTACCCGATCAATTCGCATGATTTACTAATCTTCTCGCAATGGCGCTCTCCTTAACCCGCGGACGCGCTCACCTTCGTTAAAATTCGGAAAAGTGCGCCGCGAAGCGGAGTCTGCGGGACATGCAAATGCACTTCGCTCATCCGTTCGCACTTCCCCAAACTCCGCTTCCGACGCCCGCCAATCGCCTCGAAACGCGCCCCGAAACGCATTCCCCACCTTTCATTTCGCGTCTTCCGACCACACGCGCTGAATCGCCATTTGCATAAGATCACACGAAATGCCGCCGTTTCGGGGGCATAATGGCCCGGAGTCGCGCGGAAGGTGGTGCCAGTCGAGAGCCGAAGATCTCCTTTTGTATTTGACGTTATGCTAATCGCGAGTTGCTCGCGCTCGTGTTGGTCATCGACCGCTGCCGCGCCGTCGTCCCGCTATCGGCTGTCCAGAACCCGAGTGGACGCTCCAGAGACTCGTCTTATCAGCGGCGATTCAAATTTCCGCCCCTCACAGTCGCTATCAGCTACGTTTAACCCCCGAGTGGCCTTCAAGTCGCCACGCGATGGTCATTCGATGTTTCACAACATCTCCAAACGGATTCCGGCGGTCGAATCGCCGATTATTTCGATTTGTTGTTTGGATTTCTGATTTCAGCGGCGCGTTTCCGATACACAAAACGGTTTTCTGTTTGCGCGACGCGATTATCAGCTTTGTTTTCCCTTTTGTCATCGCCTAATACTCACTTTTGCAGACGTTTTGGTCTTTGCCGTCTTTTCGCCTCCTCGCCTCACTGCCTGAAATGCCTTAAGGGATGATCGACGCCTACAGTAGTCACCCCGGCGGCGCTGGGCTTCTTGCCGCCCCGCCGGCCTCGCAACCCCTTCAGGAAACGCCTTCCGCACCTGCCGCGCCACCGCCAGTGGTCATCTGCCCCACAGAGCTGGACTCGCTGAACGTCACTCTCGAGAAGAACCAGCAATGCCAGTGCAAGGACTGCGGCAAGCTCTTCAACTCCGTCTGGTACCTGAAGCAGCACGCCGTCAAGCACAGCAACGACCGGCCCTTCCAGTGCAAATTCTGCCTCAAGGTGAGCACAAACCGCGCGATTACGGTGGTCGAAAGATGGAAATTCAAACGTCTTTCTCTGTTTGTTGCTGTTTGACCACAATCTCTAATCGCGGCGGTCGAACGGCGCTCTCCAAATCTAAAATTATCTCCAAAAACCAAACGGCGCCGAGTGGTCAGTTCGCGAGACCCTTGGAACCCTCGAGCGCTGATAGCGCGGCGGTCAGTTGACTGCAAAAAGCAAAATTCTGTTTGCCCTCACGTTCCTCGTCTCTTATCTTCTTCTATTCGCTGCTTTCAGACGTACAAATTCCGTTCGAACCTCTACCAGCACAAATGCCCCGAAAGGACGAAAACGCTCGGCAACGGACCTCAGTGAGTTTCCACTCGTTTGAACAAACAGAATGGAGAGCGAAAGCACCGCGAAACCCTTTTGTTTCATAAGCGCGCTGCGCGAAGTGATTAATGCGCTTCGCGTTCGTTTGTTGTTCCCTCGGAATTCGATGTTCGCACGATGTTTACCGAAAGCGAATTATTGCGAACGACCGACGCCAGTGACGGCGAACTCGCAGCAGCGATTCAGCGATCGTCTCGATCGATTTCGTGAAATTTGTACCTTTGCGATCTGCTATCTTCTTCAAAACTCATGAGTCGCGCGGCTCCCGAACTGTTTTCTGACCTCGCAAGGGCGTTTTTGTCTCTCATTGCGCCTTGATTGAAATCGGAGCCCTCAGCAGTCCGTGTTTTGAATTAATCTCGTTTCACGTCGCCGTTCAGCTGCGGAGTTGCTGCGAATCCGCTTTCCGGTGACTCTTCTCCTCTTATAGCGCATTTATCTGCAAAGTTCCCAGACGCAGGCGACTCTGAATCACGTTTCTTGTTTTCAACAGAAAAGCGTCTTCCGTTTCCGTCATTCCAAACCCTCAAACACGTATCTCCGTCAACACGCGCTTCGATTTCACTCGGACGAGCGTTTCGTTCTTCCGTTTGTCTTTTGCGAGCACTTTGAACATCGAAAATGTGTTTATCGTCCTTTGCGTTCTCCAACCAGCGAACGAACAGCGCTTTTCGGCAAAGGTAACCGCCGATTCCACCGCTTTTTGGGATAATACTCCGGAACGCCTTCGCTTTCCCATGTTTGTTGGCGCGCGTGCGGCAATCGGAATCCAAAGTGCTTTGATTTGTTTGTTTTCAACATCAGACGAATTAAGAATTTAATAGAAAGCTGCGTTCTCTCCGTTCGCTTCGAAAATCGGCCGTCTTTCGCCTTTCTCTCCGCCCGTGAGCCCCAAATTAGTAAAGTGCACACTTCTCGTTCCGTTTTACGTGAAAATTCTCGGCTTTTTGTGAGATTCAAAGCTCCGAGGACTGAAAACAAGTCGTTGTGGTGTCGCTGCGGTCGTCAAAGTTCAGATTGGCCAAAACAAACCGGGAAGTAACTTGATTCGGACTCTCCGGACGTCTCTGAAGCCAAAAAGCGGAGAATCGAATTTTGTCGAGTGCGTGCGAGTGCGTAATCAACAATTCATTAAAGATTACTTTGTCCTTTTCGTTTCCTTCGCTTCGCGCGCATTAAAAGGCTTTGGAAGAGGGCGGAGAGTTCCAAACGACGTTCGTAGTGCTCGCGAAGCTGTTTTTGAGTCAAAAGTGAAGTGAACAAACGCATCGATCGCCTTCTTGCACGTTTCATTTCCAATTTCGGAATCCTCGGACTTCAGATTCTCGCGTTCGTTCCTCCGCCGCGTCGACCGCCGATTGATGACTCGTTCATCTTGTTTATCCGCGCGTCTCCGCTCCCATTAGCCTCAGATTGCGCCGTTCGTTCGCCGCTCAGCGACCCGAAATGCACCCAGAACCGTGCGTTTCCCCCTGATAAGCAAAGCCACTCGCTCGCTTTCGTCTTTCAAATCACTTTTCGACGACTTTTCGTCGCTTTTGTTCTTCGAACGCAAATAAATCGACGCGTTTTTGCATTCGAAGGCGAAGAAGTGTTCGTGACCATAGCCACCGCTGCAGTCATCGCCGCCGCGTTAGGCCTGCACTCGCCTGCTTCTCGCAGATCTATTTCTGATGTTTCATTCGTCGACTAATCGCTGCGCATTTCAGGAAACGACTCTACACTCGCGGATTCGCGTACACCGAGTCCTACACCGCACCAGGAGGACCCCCGCAGCCCGCCAACACTGTACCGGGCTCTACCGTACACCACCAGCAGTCGGTCACCTACACGACCACGATGCTCAACAACAACGGACAATTCAACTACGTCAACGGAGACGCGCAGCCGCAACTCGAAGGGTAAGTGAATCACCGCGGTCTTTGGCAAAGTTCAAGTAGAACGCCGCGTTTCTTCTGCGGGCGCTTTTCATGGGGCACTCACAGGAAGTGACTCCAATTACCTAATTGAACGTTTCCATACACTCCAAAGTGCACCCTTCCTTATGCCAGTTGGCATTCTGGCCTAACAGGGGCAGAATCGAATTAGTAATCAATTCCGCGTGTTTCAGATCGCTGCCGAGCGTGAACAGCATGTTCCCTGAGCTCCACTTCGCCTACGGAGCGAAAGTCTTCCACGAGGAACCCGAGCCGGAGCGCGAAGTCGTCATGAAGCCGCAGAACACGATCCGCGAACAGCAGTGGCCGCAGTCGGTCATCGACAGATACCTCGAGAGCCACAAGGAACAGGTCAGTCTGCGCTTTCGCAATCCTCAATTACCGTAATCCTTCCTTCAGCTGTTCGAGTGCACCCGCTGTCAGATCTACTTTCCCTCGCAGGAATATCTCTCCGGACACATCGCGCACCACCAGGCGGCCGACCAGAGGAATCAGGAGTGCGAATCGTGTCCGCAGCGCTTCTACTCGGCGTTCCAACTCGAACGTCACCGCCAGATTCACTCGACGGACGTCGCGACGTCGCGTGTGTGCGCGCATTGCCACGGAAACTTCAGGTGAGGGTCTCGCGAAGATCGGAGATGCTTATCGCTCTGGCGCGCTGTTTCAGATCGAGTTTGGCGCTGCGAAAGCACAAAATGAATTGCAACGCGTGCTACGAGTATCCGTTCGGAGTGAAGCCGCAGCTGGTTCGTTCGTTCATCATCGATCGATCGACGTTTTCGTGTTTACAGATGGTATCGCCCACCGAGCCGATCGACCGTTTTGGATTTATTACGAGCGACGGCGAAGACGAGCCCGACGAGGAGAACGCGCTCCTCAGCGCGATCCCCATGTCCGACGCGCTGAAGGAGCGCCAGATGACGTCGGACTCCGGCCTCGGCTCCGACAGCTCCAACCACTCCCTCACCACAAGTCCCGCCAGGTACGGTAGTTTTGGTGAATTTCTCTGCAGAATTGCGTTTCTGATCGCGTTCCGCGTTGAATTCGCAATTAGCGAAATCAAAAACAAATTAACGATCTCGGCGATCGTCTTCGCGAATTTACACTTTTGATTGACGACTTCTCTCGCTTCAGATCGTCGCATTTGGAGGACGATTTCGACGCAACGACGGCGTTCGGCGCGCGGGCGTCAAAGGAGGACGACGAGGAATCGGGATTCCGGAGTCGCCTCAGCTCGCACTCCGCGCACTCGTGCTCCCCAGCCTCCTCGTCCGCCTACTCCACGTCGCCTCTGCGCTCGTCCGTGGGGCCGATGTATCCCACGCACGGCGGCCTTCAGCACGGCCACCTCCACCATCACCCCTACTCGCGACAGAGCTCCTCGCACTTCGGCAGCAACAGTCAGCGATTCGTCGATCACAACTCCTCGATGACGATGATGACGGTGAGCGAAGCGAAATCGATTCTCTCGAATAACAAACGCGCATTTTCAGTCGTCACAGGCGTCCGCGACAAACAATTGGCCCGTTGTGGATAACTGCGAAGGAGGATTCGCGCCTGGGAGCCTCGGATCCCTCGAGAACTGTAAGTCCACAACAGTCCCCGTGCCTCTAAATCCCGGCGGTTCGTCTTGTTCAGACTCCACGGGTGCCCCGCCACAGGCCGCTTGTCACGCGTTCGCCTCTGGGCAGGTCTCCTCGACGGGCCACGGCGTCGATCAGCCGCTGCGATCGGCGGTTCTTCTCAATTAATTCCTCGCCTCCCTCCCGGCACGGCGTCGTCGTTAGTTCGTAAGTTTCCTCATTTTCACCGCCGTTTCGCGTTTTGCAACTTGTCGCTTCGTGTTAGCGTGGAGCGCCGTCGAAGGTGACGAATTGCGGCGAACGCAGCGCAAAGTTTCGAGTAACTTGGGTTGTAACGAGGCGAGGCGAAGCGATCGGCTGCAGTTTTTGGTCGTTTTCGGTTAACTTCGCTCTCTGTTTTCGCCCACCCGGCGCTTGACGCGTTGGAAAACAGCCCGCCAGAAGCAAACAGTCGCTATCAGCGCGCAGAACACAATTCAGAGGAGATAATTCCCGAATCGTCAACAGAATTCGTTCTCCTCCGACCAGAGGTCGCCATTGATGGCGCTGCTATCAGCTCCTTTGTTCGCGCTGATCCCACGGAGCACTAATGCTACCGTATGCGGCACGGCAGAAAAATGGCGATTTTTTGCCTCTCTTGATTCTTTGTTCCAACAGCGGTGATCAGCGAATGGGCGAACCCAAAGAAAGAGCTAATTATTACACAGAACTCGGGTTCCTGACCACTGCGACGCACAAAACGATTAATTTACTTCTCTTTGTTTTCGCGTCGTGATCACCGCGCACGATTTCCAGACCGCAAAGTCCGCGCGCCAAAACATCGTCAACAAGCGCGCACTTTCCTTCGGCTCGCGACGCCAAGCGCCCCTCCGCTGATTCATTCCCCTCCGCTACGCGACCGTGCGTCGCCTTCTGTCAGCTGCCAACGACGCATGCGTCTCCTAAGGTCACTCTCCCTCAGCCCTCGAGATTCCGGCGTCCATGAACTCCGCCAGGCGCACTTTGCAGCCACCCGTGGCCCTCCGCCTCCCTTTACACTTGCTCTCCACGGCCAATCTAGGCCGTCGCCGGAGTTTTTTCGCTTTTGCCCCTTCAGACTTCGCCAGCGCGATGTTTTTTCCCTTCCCTCGAACAATAACAGCGCTGCCGAGCAGTCGGCATCGTTGAATCAGCCGAAATATTCAAAGTATTTCTCCTGTACGCTCCCAGGAGCAAGCGCGTCGACTACGGTATCGTCGTGTCGGCGCCGGACGATCCATTTAATTATTTATTAGGAAAACCGGAACGCGCGAATCGACGGGTTTTCTCGGCCGCAATTTGTAATCCGCGCGACGGCGGATGCCCCGCAGCAAGGAGGAGTCGCCCGAGGCGCGCGTCAATGGGGTGTTTGAGCAGCGGGAGACTTCGACGATTACCCCCCGCCGCGACCTTTAATTTGATTATGTAAACTCCCGCGATCGCTTGATCATATGCTCAGCAACCGCCGCCGCCGCCGCTGCTGAAGGCGAGGGCCTAAAGCCCGACGCGCCTTTTACGGGGCGGAGCGCGCGGCGGCGCTCCATCTGATCGCCGGCCGTCAACGCGATTCATTGTGTACAGTTTGTACCCTCGGCGTCCGGTTTGCTTCGACTCCGACGAGCGAAGCGCCCGCCGCGCTGTTTGCCCACCGTGCGAGCTCTCGGTCATAATTAAGTCGCTTTTTTGGACCCAGCGAAGCTCCACACGCGCGCCCATCAATCAGAACGCGTTCCAAATCCAAATCGCGTCTTAATTAGAGGCGCGATATCAATGACACCGCCATCACCGGAGTCTAATTAGGGTCAACTCGGTCCTGCGGTCGTCGCTATCTGCGGATCGGATCTCCGCGTCTTCCCACGAGCCTCTCCCTCTCCGTTTCCTTATCAGAAGGTCGCTTATGACGACAAACACAACCCCCAGCATACAGAGAGCGAGCGAGCGAGCGATAAGCGCGGTTTCGGGCCTCGCGACCGCTTTCCGACGTTTGATTTTACGTTTTTCGCTTTCAGGAGAGCGGAGCGCCGCGGCGCCTTGGAGTGATTCGCCTCGGACGACGACGACGTTGGAGTCTTCGATGTAAATAGTGTGAGGTGAGTCGACGACGGTGCTGTGGCTTTGCATAATTCGCGAATTTCGTTTCAGAATGACAATCAATCGACGTAGCGTCTTCGCGTGTGCCGTGAGAAATGAAAAGAGTTTTAGTGGCTCTCTTAGAGGTAAATATTCGCGATTTTTACGATTTTCTGACCACACACGTTTTCAGACGCCCTTTCAGTAGTGATTCGCCTACCGTAGTCAACCCGTCGTCAATCGATTCTTCAACCGTCGCTTTCAACTCAGAACAATTCGCACAAATTTCTATCATCCTCCAATCGATTCAACTTTCAACGTCGTCGTCTTTCAACCGAATCGTCTCGCACATCACTTACCGTTCTCCCTCTCCTCTCCCTTCGGCCGCATTTATTACCGTACCCTCTCATCCTTGCTCATCTCTTCGATCATGACCTACCGTTGACCTGCCATGTGTCTCGGGCCATCGGGAACATTCCTCGATCTCTCGCGCACTTCAGCCCTCGCTCTCTCTGGCATTACTGTAACTCGACTTCTCAGTGGGCTCCGCTAAGCTACAGTAACCTCTGTATGATCACCGTATCGCACTGTAGCCGCGGACGCAAATGGATATTCCCGGTGGCAGAGTTCACACGCAGGCAACGACCGTTTCCCCTACCGTACCCCTTTGCCATAAGCAATTTTCCGACTGATCTACGCATCTACCGCTCTCCTCTCTGAATTGACCGCATTAGCGATTCGTTGTTTATTTATTTAAATCCAAAAGATCGATCTGAACTGAATGATCTAGAATTCTTCCTCTCTACCGTACTCTCTCTCTCTCTTCTCTCTACCGTAACCTTTCCTGCCCTTCTGTTTCTTATTCTCAGCGTTCTCATTCTCGTCAAGATCTTTTCCGTTTGTTGATTCTGTTTGCGTCTTTCCGAATCCGTTTTGAATCGTGCCTTTGCTCGCTCGACTACCGTACTCCTACAGTAGGTCTGGCACGGTACTCTCCCTCTCTCAAATGTGTTCTCTCGATTAGCGTGTGATATCATCTCCTTCTCCCTCGTCTTCGTCATTGTGATCCGATTTCGCCTGGTCCCCCAAATCTCAATCTCTATTTATTCTCGTAGAACTCTCGCTCTCCAAAGGTGTTTCTCGCCTCCTACCGTATCCTGTATGTAATGAGACTAGAAAATGACAAATTCAAATGGATATCTATTATCGGATATATACTTTATTAGCAAAGAGATGACATATTGTATATTACAACAAACAAATAGCTAATAAACCTATACGAACAATCCTCGCGGATTACTGTAGGCATCAGAACTCACGCGCAAACGCGTCACTAAGCGCTTGAAACAAACAAATAACACGAGGCGAAGGACGACCAATTGACGCCGAAGGGGTGAATTGGGGTCAGATCACTCGTCGCCGCGGAGGTCGCAACGCCGTTTTTGTAGGTTTTTCAGGTTCTGAAGGCGGAAAATTGGCCTATTTATAAGTGTTTCCAAAGTTCAGAAAACGCAAAAACAAAGCCTCTGCGTCTATTTTCAGGTTTTGATGTTGGTTTTTGAGTTTTGTGGCGAAATCGAATGACGTTTTCTTCGTCAATGAGCGTTTCTTCGATTCCTTGATGACAGCGGAGCTGCGTTGTTGGGTTTCAGCTATTGTGCCGATGTTTGAGTTCTGAAATTGCGTGACGCAACAACTGGATTCTGTTTCCATGCACCTGAGTTGCCCTCTGCGTTGCACTTTTTGATTTCAGTTCAACCGAATGACGACCACACACTAGGGATTGCTTTTAGAAGAGTGAATAGGAGAGCGTAGGTGCGGGCTGGATGCGATTGAGACCTGAATGGCCGCGTCGTTCCTGAAAGCACAAAACGCTCAATGCATTCAGAACGCGCTGTCTGCGCTTTATGGTAATACGCGTTGCTCAGAGGCGTTTTTATGGAAAGTGCGCCTTGCAGAGTCTGAACCGTGAATGCTGATGAATCCGCCAGAATTCGCTCATTTCCGCGTGTTTTCGCTCACTCAGAAACACAAACACAAAGGGGATTTCGCGTTTCAAACACTCGAATTCCCCCCGTTCGGTCCTCTCTTCTCCAATTTGGGTCAATCGCGCGTCCGTCGACGGTCGCGCGTTCCCATCGATTGATCCACTCGCTCGTCTTCTCCAACTGATCCCAATTAGCGTCATGCAAGAGCAGTCGATTCCTCGGAGGATTCTCGTAAGCGTTTCTCGCGTCATTTGTGGCGATTCGATGTCGGATTCGTTCAGAAATTCCGAGAGGAGAGTCCTCTCTACTACCCGACCGCGTGCTGCGAATGCATCCACGCCAGCTCCGCCATCTACGTCTGCATCTTCCTCCAGGTCGGTTTTTACGATTACGCTACTCTGTTTCCCCGCGGACCGGAGGTCTGAATCTATCGACCGAGTGCTTCATGTCCCTCTTCAGCTCGTGTTCTTCTGCTCGGTCTCCCTCCTCTACTACCTGATGGAACACAACCAGTATTTGGCCGCCGTTGAAGTCTTCCGTCCGGCGACCATCTGCCTGGGCCTCGTGAATCTCCTCGGCATCGGCTCAGCGGTGCTTCCCTCCTCTCCTCCCTCTCTAACGCGCCCCTTTTCAGCTCTTCGGGGTGCTCTTCGAGAAATCCGCGTTGATCCACGTGCAGATCACTCTGCTGATCGGCCTCGTCACCGTCTGCGATCTCCTCGCTTTCATTCTCATCCTCACCATGGCGATCGGGAATCGAATGCGCGTCACGGCGGCCATTCCGACCTTCTTCTTCCACGGAGAGAAGTTTGAGAAGCTGCTCGGTCCCTTCTGGATCTACCTCTCCGCCATCATCCTCCACATGACGGCCGCGGCGACGATGTGCGTTATCGGAATCAACCGCCGCTACTCGGAATTCCTACAGGTACGCGCCGACGCCGTCGGATGCCCGTTGTGATGAATCGTTGCTTTCCAGGATAAGAACACTTATCAGCGCCTCTGCGAAGAGGGGAAAATAAAGACGACAACGAACAACGCTCTTAGGCGCTGGAACGACGGATTGTTGAGCGATTGAGCGATTGAGAGAGCAGAGGAAATGGATTATAGAAGGTCCAATTAATAAAAGAAGTTGGTGCACGCGAATTCACGTGAATTGAAGGATCAGACTGTTTTTGAGTTTCTCTGCTCGTGCGTCTGCGCTTCTCCGCGTTATCTCCAGACCGGAAGTCTACTCGCCAAGCAATCTGTTTGATTTTCGCACGTCCGTTGACCGAAGAATTCGCTATTTTTGAAGGAAAACAAGCGAATATGACTCTGCATTAGTAAATCATTTTCAAAATGGTCTTCCATAAAGGTCGTCGCAGCTGCTTTTCCACTTTTCGGCTTCTCGTTTTGCAGATTTATTTGTTTGTCCCGCGACTTTCCTCCGCAAAGCCGAATGATCGAAGGTTTATGCTCTCTTCTCGTTTGATTCTTAGTTAACGTTCGCGATAACTCGTGATCACCGCGATCAGAATTCCGAGCTGAACAACGAGCTTCCGTCCGGCGAAGCTGACCATTACAAGACTGCAATCTGCAGATCAATCATCGCCCGACTGATTCCTTAACCATGCGTTGCATAGTAAACTCACTCCGCTGCGTTCCAGGCACTCTTCGTCTTTGGTTTCCTTATCGTTGCTTCTCCGCCGGAGGGAAACCGTCGCGTTTTCTTTTATCGCGCCAACGGCCGGCGATTCTCTCCGTTTTCCGTCGTCAAATACGATTTTCTCCCGTGCGTCATCGTTGTTTGGTCGTTTCCCTCCGGATCGATCGGATTCTCCGCGCAAAGATGCCGAATTCTGACGCCGAAGCCGCCGGCGTCTCCACGTCAACCCGCTTCGGGTGCATCAAGCGGACGTTGAAGCGAAGTGGGAAATTCGCGCAGAAGGCGCTCGTCAACGTCTCCGTGGAGCCGATCATCTTCTTCGTCTACTTCGGCTGGGTCTTCGGAAGCACTCTACAGTATCCTGGAATGTACCGGAGGTGAGATCCACGCTTGCACGAGCAGCCTCGCAGCATTTTGTTCCAGAATCTGCGAAACGTACTACGCGAACGACCACAAGGTCCACTGCCGACACCTCAACACCCCGCATTTGGAGGACAAAGTGCAAAGTCACTCGGCCGAGTGGAGCCTCTACAGCGCCATCTGCTACCTCACACCAGCGCTATTCGCCGACACGATTCTCGGCGCCTACGGTGACAAGTACGGTAGACAGGTGAACATTCTGATGGGAATTGCGGGCATCGCGTTCTCCGAGTTCGGCTACATGCTGACCATCAGCGAAGCAGCGCACACCCCCTACTGGACGATTCTCCTCTTCGCGCTCTCCACGGGCGCCACCGGCTACATCGCGCTAGTAAGAAATCCGCATCGCGTTGATTGCGTTACGAGAATTAAAGGTTCCAGTGTCCTGCAACGCTTACTTGGCCGACATAACCACTGACAGCGATCTGCTCACCATCAAGTCGGGGGTTTTCTCCGTGGCGCAGTCGCTCGCGAGTGTCCTCGGTGGAGCGATCGCCGCCGCCGTTTCTGGAGTGAGTTCATCGCCTACATGCTTGTGGATCACGTGACTGACAGTTTAGATGAGCATTCCTCTAGCTGTGGACATCGAGATCTCGCTCTATGCGATCGCGTTCATCTACACTTTGTGGCGAATTCCGCAGAAACCAGGATACGTCGAGCAGACGAGAAGACAGCGAGGTGAGCGCTTCCTGCGATCATAAATAGTCAAAAGTGTGCAAAAAACACACAACCGAAAGGAATGTTAAGAGGATTAGCGGGCTGCACTAGCCACGTGACTCACTGCCGACCGCATCAACTACAACTACAACTCTTTAGGAAATACGCTCACTTCCGTCAAATCAACGAAATCCGACTTTTCGAAATTCTTCTTCGAATTGTGGAGTCTTCTGAAGGAGGGATTCGTCACGTACTCCCGCAAACGCGTCGGACATCGCAGGGCGTTCATGCTGATCACCGCCGTCGTCCTCATGCTCACCTATACGACTTCCGTTGAAACCAGAACGAGTGAGTTTCCCGTTTCTCGATGATTCTGATTTCTGGCCAGGTTTCGTAATGAACACGTACGTCTACCGCCGCACGAGTCATCAAGCGCTCGCGTGGACATCGAAGGACATCGGATACTGGAATGCGAGTGGCTATCTGTGCTGTGAGTCGCATCAGTTTGCTGCAATAATCACGTTATCCCATTTCAGTGATCGTGGGAACAATCGGCGGAATTTTGGTGTTCAAGAAGATCTTTCGCTTCAGAGAAACGACTCTGATCCTCATCGCCCTCGCCTCCAGCACCGTTCGCACCGTGGTGATCGCCTTTGCGTCCGAGGGTTGGCACATGTACGTCGCGAACGTGTGCGGAATCTTCGCAGGCCTCGTGCAGCCTGCCGTCGTCTCCTTCATCACCCAGGCGAGTCTTTCCTTCCCCGTTATGACCTAAAACTCTCGATTCAGTTGGTTCCTTACGAGGAAACAGGCCGCGCGTTCTCTCTATTCGGCATCGGCGGAGATCTCGCGTTCATCATCACGAATCTCGTCTACAACAACATCTACAGGGCTACGGTAGCGTGGATGCCTGGATTCCTCTTCTCTTCATAGCGTTCGTCCAGTTCCTCGCCGGGTTGGCGATGCTGTGGGTGCACTTCTGCGCTGCATCGGAGGGAGTTGGACGCATCGATCAGAACCTGAATGGACCGCGGGACATACAGAGAGTTCGTTGCACAATGCAGAAATCTCTCTCTACAGCAGCCATTTCAGGCGATTTCGACGTTGGCCGAAGAGCCAGAGGACAAATCGGTGTACACGACGCACGAATGCGGTGAAAATCCTCGGAAGATGTCGAAGAAGAAGTCGAGCGCCTTGAGCATCTACGACCATGCGATGCAGCGCCGACTGCAGAAGGAAAATTCCGCAGGATTCTGGGAGAGCTTAACCGACGTCCGGCGCGATCGTAACGGCTCGTTCTACTGAGAATCGCTACGGAGAAGATGTAAATAGATAATGGAATCTCGATCTCTGGAAGGATTTGTACATAAACGCCTTTTGAAGCGCGCGAGCCTGGATTGTTGGATACGCGTGAATCAAGGATGAGTCAGTCGTGGAACTGGTTTGTTCAGGACCAAGGGCGCCTGAGTCAACACTACAAAAACTTATAAAATACGCGCGTTGAGAGCGGGTCAAACCAAATTCCTCCGTCATGAAGTTCCTTCCCTTCACCTTGCTTGTTCTCTTCGCTGTTTCCTCCGCCGACGCCTTCGCCATCCCACAGCAATTCGAAAATTCTGAAATTCATCAAACTTTCGTAGAAGAAGCACTTCTGGAGGGCAAAGCTGTTGGACCGTGCATCAATGGCCTCTGCCCCGATGGATTTGAATGTCAAATCGCGATGGACAAGTGTTTTGCGAAGAGAGAACGTTAATTGTCAGATTATGTATTGACTGCAATGAAGTGATTTTATTCCGAATTCTGACCGCAAACAGCGCTGCGACGAGGGCAGAGCACATCTGCGACCTCCTCAACGACGAACTTCCGATTCGGGATGGAATTCAAGCATTCGAGCATCCGTTGAGAGAGGAACTTTGAGTTTAGTTCTTCGAAAGAGACCAAATCGATCAGCGATTCGAAAACGGCTTCTTCGAAGAAAGTCAACCTCCTCTCGATTCCTACGCGGAATTCCCTGCATTTCAGGTCGGACCGATTTCTCACGAGATCAAAGGAGACTGGGTTGCCTCTGAAAGAGTCGATTCTCTCGAAATCGATCATTTCCACTCTGCAAACGCTCTTCCACTCGTCCTCCGTCAGATTCGAAATCATCTTCTTCAGATGATCTTCCTCCTCTCGGATTCCGTCGGGCGACTTGCAGATGAAGACGATGGGATCGCTCCACTGACACGGCAACGCAGCCACGAGGATGTTCACCCTGTAGTCGAGTTTTGAGGCGGAGGAAAACTCATCGCCGATGCTCTTGAGCTCGAGGAACGGGTATTTCTCCTTTGGATACATGATTGGAGTGCTTCTCAGCACTGTGAGCGGGAATTTTGTGTCTTAAATGAAAGTGAAAAGCAATGCGGGTACTGTAGAAGCAATGCGTTTATTCAAATCGTCCACTCGATGAAATCACTTCTCCGCACTTTCACCGCCGCTCTTCGACGAAATTCCCGAATCGGAATCAGTTGAGCTGGACGAATCCTTCCTCGCAATAGTGGAATCTGAACGCAAATTCGTCGATTTTACGGATTAGTCACACAAACCTTTCGAAAAAACGGACGCGAAGCTTTGATTCTTGAAAACCGCGTTCTTGTACAACGTCGAGTACTGCAGTTGCTATTATTCGGGATTGAAATTCCCTTTTCGAAGCAATCGGAGATGTGCTCGCCGAGGAGGTTGTCGATGCTTTTGTTTTGCGTTTCGAAACGACCGTAATCCGGCGAGTCGAATTGCACAAAATCGTCGGATTGGCTCTGGCTCTGCGAAGCGTCGCTCTTCTCCTTTTCGAGTTCCGCCTCCTCCACGCAGAACTCGCAGGAGCGCGTCTCGAACATGTCTTCTTCCGGAGAGCAGGTGCACCGCGGTTCCACGCGCTCATTCATGACCGCTGTGTGTGTTCCGTCGCTGTGCAACAGATCGAACGGAAAGGGATTCCGCGAACTCCGTTCTCACATTCCGCGTTCCCATCAAACGCATTGTTCAGATGACAATGACACTTTATGTTCCAGAGCATAACAGGGATGGATGCACACGAATATGATTCTACTCCTTTTTGCAGTCTTTGCAGCACCAATCGTCAGAGGTGCAGCTGAATCCTAGTGGACACGCGTCGTTCACACAGCGGTCAGCGCACGATGTGCATTGGTCTTAAGAAGATCGCGCGTCATGTGCAACGTTTCTCAACAAACCTTTCTTGAATTTCGCGAATTCTCCTTTCAACGATTCAACCTCCACGCACTCGCCATTCGCTCCACAAACCTTGCTAGTCGGACAAGTGGTATTCCCGTCGCACTTTTGGCCTAATCATGTCGCGTCAGTTCACCTACCGTATTAGCGCCTACCGTAAGCGATGGAGAGAGCAGCGAATGCGAAGACGATAACGAAAGTCAACTTCATGGTTGATTTCTGTCAGAATGAGGGTCCGTTTTATAGCGGTCATCGTGTGGCCAGCTGCGCTCTTCGAACAAATAAACTCGCGTTGTTTTCATCGCGCGCGCGCGAGGCGAATTGCAAATATTTTTGTTTTGGCCGCTGGGAAGCACGATTTTCATGGATTTCATGCGTTTCTGTGAAATCGCCTCTGACTCCACGCCTTTTCAACCAAATATTGAGTTTTATACAGACAACGTGAAGAGTGAAGTAAAGCCTTGAGATGGAATGCTCGGACGGGCGAGAGGTCGTCCTCCTCTAGTAGGACGGATGAGCCAGTGACATGTCCGTCTTGATTTCCTCGAGCAGCCGATCGGTCGTCGGATGACACTCGTTCTTGGCGAACGTCTTCCAGTCGATATCGACGTCGAGACCGGCGAAAGTGCACGCATAAGCCGCTTTCTCCTCTTTCGCGGTCCGTTTGTGGGGGAAGAGATAACTCACGGGAACTCCGATCAGAACAACGATGATCACTCCTGAAATCGCAGCGATGCTGAGGGAGAACAGGCGGATCAGAGGACTTACCGAGCGCTGCGTACATGTAGGGAGATACGCGAGAGAGGGTTGAGCTGTTCGGGTCTCCGTAGTGGAGATTCGAGATCATCACGTGTTCGTGGAGATCCTCGGGCGCGTGGTGCTTCAGCGAGGAAATATGCACCTTGTAGTGGGTGGATGCGTTGAGCGAGTAGTCGACGCACGTCTTGCTAGAGGAGCTGTTGCTGCCGAGCGGGAGCACATAGTCCGCGTAAGGCTTCTCGACGTTGTAGCACACGGAGCAGGCCATGACGAAGATGCCGGCGACGATGAGACCCGCGAACGCGCCGTGTTTGTTCGCTTTGGGAACGAGAATTCCAAGAAAGAAGAGACCGACGAGAGGCCCGGCAGTCGCTCCGAGTGTGGAAAGCGCCGCCTGAAAGCATTTGAGTGACTGAAAGATGCTGCACGAACTCACGTTGAAGATTCCGCCCATGTAGTCGCATGCGAACGCCAGCGCAGTGGCGAGAACGCCGACAACGAAGGTGCAGATTTTCATGATTTTCGCCGCCTTCTTTTCGTCATTTTTGCTCGTGGCATGTTTGAAGAAATCCTCCCAGAGCACCGCGGTCATCGAATTCATGCCGCTGGAAGTCGTACTGAGCGTCGAACTGAAGAGAGTCGACAAGAAGAGGCCCGGGAGACCAGGAACGATCTCTGAAACTCTAATTATCACTCTGCAAACTGCTAAAGCCCACCTAGAACGCGGGAAGCCATGAGGATGCTCATCTGATCGGGGGTGTCGATCTCGCCGAGCGCCAGCGGGTCGCAGCCGTTAAAGTAGGCGATCATAAGAAGGCCAATGTAGCTGCACATAAAACTAAAAAAACTATGTAATTAACAATTCAAGACAGTCTTTGCGTACCCCATAAAAAGAACGCGGGACGGTAAACGCCATGACAATGCGGGCGCTCCTGAGCGAAGGCATCGAGCAGTAGCGCTGCAGCGCCATCTGATTGAGTCCGTAGAAGCAGGTCCAATGCAGAACGCCGCCGATCATCGCGATCCACACGCTGTTGTACTGTAGCGGCGAGGGTCAAACTTCAACATCGACTTCGAGAGGCGACCGGTCGACTCGCTGATCTCGAAAACGTGGCCGATGCCTCCCGCGTCCATCGTCCCTTGATCAGGAGAGTGCCAAGACCAATGTAGAGGAACGCCGCCTGTAGTGTGTCCGTCCAGATGACCGCCTTGATTCCACCGATGGTCGTGTAGATTGTAGAAACCACGCCGACGACCTGCAATTCATCCGTCAATCTTTGAAAAAAGAAGCTCCGAATACGGTAAATTCAAAAATACGCGCTGCAGTGCACATACCAGAATAAAGGCCAAAGCGGAAGGTCGGTGACTCCCACAAGCGCCACCGAGGGCGCGTACATGACGACGGACATGTAGAAGAGGGTGGAAACCAGAAAGAGAGTCGAGCCGATCCTCTGGAGGAGGCGACTGCCGAAGCGCATGTAGAAGTACTCGTAGACGCTGATGAACTGAAAAGAAGGAGATCCGCACAGAGCCTCAGAGGGGAATCGCACCTGCAACTTGTAGAAGACGGGCACGAAGAAGATTCCGGTGATGATGAACGAAAACACCGCGGTGACAAACGACATTCCAACGATCATTCCTGCAATACGCGCGCGCAATTAGAACAAACAGGAGATTACGGTAACCCTCTTACCCTTCTGGTAAATCTCTGCCGGCAGTCCGAGCAACGCGATTCCGGAGATGAAAGTTGTGAGGAGCGAGAGGCACACCGGGATGATGGGGAGTTTGCGTCCTCCGGTGAGGAATTCGGCGGTTTTGCCGTGTTCATGATTCTTGCGCTTCGACTGGACGCCGTGGTAGACGCCGACGAGCACCGAAAGCAGAAGGAAGAGGGCGAAGATGATGAAGTCGACGATCCGAAACATTCCGGCTCTCGTTAGTCGCTCTCCTTATCTCCCTGAAAACGAAAAATCACGAAACGAAACAAACAGACGGCGCGACGGTTCGGAACCCGACTGCTCGCCACAGCGCCCCGATTGCGATTCACTTTTCGCCTCTTTTTGGGACGACGTCGCGTAAAGTCATCAATCAAATTTTAGCATCGAACATTCGCGGCACACGATGCGTGCTACCGTAACCCGGGAATCAGGAGGCGAGTGCTCCGCAACTCCGATGGCTGCTTTTAAAGAATCCACGGGTCTTGTAGTTTGTACTCGTGGCTTACAGAGATCTGTGGAGTCTTTTGTGAACCGCGGCGGCTACGTCGTCGGTTTGTAATCTTTTTGATCTTCACCCCTCCCTTCGGCATGTGATTGATCGTCGCGTGGCTTACTGCAAGCCCGTGGCTTTCAAACAGGTTTCAACGTCGCCTTTGCACTCACCACGACGTTCTGCAGAAGGCGCGCAACTTAAACCGACTTCGATCAGGGCGAATTCTTCGAAGAAACGCGCTCCTTCAGGTGCTCAGCGCAATGTTCAGAGATCGGCGGTGTGTTCGCGACCAGAAGAGCGCCTGATCAATCACTCGAATGCACGAAAAATGAAAGATTTGACGGAAATCTAATTTATGGATCGAAGGAAGCATTCTGCGTGGGGAGCGAGGGCGCTGGACGCACCTAAGGGCAATCGAGTTTCCTGTCCTGGTGGCCTTGTACTTCAACGCGTCAGATCAAATGATAACACAGCGATTTGTCATGCTGCATGACAGATTTCTTCACTTTTTCGGCTCCAACGGCTGCGAACCCGAAGAAGGAAGTTGAACAAGTTACCCTGGCGTGTCGCGACATCTGGGAGAGCTGTTCTCAACGATCATCACAGAATCGAGCACAATCTCGACTTGAATGTCCTTCACAGGCGCATTCTTTCTGCAACTTTCAAATTCCAAAAATTGAAATTTCCTGTTTTCGTAGTAACAACGAATGGAAGATGTTCGCCCGCTTCGCTCCCCACAAATCGCAATCGGCGTTGATTGATGCACGGAATCAAATATTTCTCTTCGGAAATCGCAAAAAGTCGAGAAGCGTGTCGCTTTTGTGGTTTGAAACACTCGCTCTCTACGCTGTAGTTTGCTTCTCCGCCGCGCACAGACGCGCAGCGCACGGAGTCGGCACTCTTTCAGCTGCTGCTGGATTCTCCCCTCTGGAAAGAACATGACAAAACGATTGACCCTGAAAGTGCTTCCTGCACAACACGATTGAACAGAAACTCTTGAAATGTTTTCTTGTTTTCCCGCCGCCTGACTTCTTTTGTGTTTTCCTCACTTGTAAGTGCGAAACTCTCCGATTCGATGCTGATTTTAGTGATTTCCATGCGTTCCTGTTTTCACGGGCGATTTTCTCCGCTCCGCAAGCTTATTTTCAGCCTTTTCGCGTGTTTGTTTGTCCCTCCCTCCGTCTCCATTCAAATGCAAAATTGTTGTTTCGTTGAAATTCGACCCCCGGACGTCTCGGCGTTCGAACTGCGCTTCGTCCTCGGAGCGCCAAGTTCGGCTTGTGTCAGCTGCTGCAGAGTTTGCCGTCGTTCTGACAGATGTTTCGCTGCTTTCCGAAAATAGAGGAACGGCGCGCGATCCATTGTTTGTCCTCGAAAACGCCGATTTTCTTGGAAATTTGACATGTTTTGGTCTTTGTTTTCTGATTTCTAAAAGCGACAATTTGCATCTGGATCTTCTCACTTCTGACCGGTTACTGTAGTCTCTCTTATTCCTCTTTCTTTTCTGTGAGACTCAAGAGAATTCCGCTAAGTGACAAAAAGTTCATTTTCTCACGATTTTCACCCGGAATCCGGCAAATCGTGTTCCCTGGTGGGAACGAGGTCCGGTTTACCTACCGTAATCCTTTGACTTTTGCATTAATTATCTCGTTGGGTGCAGCGGTGCTGTACGGGGCGAAGGATCTTTAAAAGGGACAGCGGAGCTGCTGCTGAGAGTGTCAGTCAGCCGGTCGCTATTATCAATTAGACGAGTTGTTGCGGCGCGCTTCGGTTGTTGGCGCCGCTGCGGATCGCGGAGATTGCGGTCTCCCAGGGGGGCCGCAATCGCCCCTCGGGGCTCCATGCATCGATCCCGGGAAGTCCACTTTTCCCCATCTTCTCCATAAATGTTAATGTTTGGTGAACGCCCGCCTCCTCTTCGCCTCACTTTTCGTCTTTTCGCGCGCGTTCGGAGGATTCGGCAGGAACCCCGCCAGCAAGCTGGCCGCTGCGAGATGAAACCGGAGCCGGCCTAACGACGTTTGTTGCGAGGGTTCGCGGCTCACTGGCGCGTAATTCGCTTTGCAACGGCTGAACTTGGACGCGTCGCACACGGAAGGACGATCCGGCGGCACAAAAACGCGAGTCGCAGCTTTGTGCCGATAATCAAGTTGGCCGGCGATTCTAAACCTCCGCGCGGAGATCCGAGGAGAAAACGCTGCAGGCGGGAGGCGAAGGAAGAAGCGAAGGCGGAGGCCGACGGGGCCGAAAACAAGCGAATTGGTCTTAGTTTTGGAGTCGCGATGAACGTCCAAAGCTCACTCCTCTCGAGAGCGCTCTCCCCTAAACCTCCGCCCGTCGATGGCAACGCGTGATTATTCCCGAGAAACAACACTCGAAGTCGCTTCGTTTCCGAATTCGCACTCGCGATCGTATCTCGCGCTTGCAGATTCGTCCGAAGATCGCGGCCCTTCGCTTCCTTTTGTTGCGTGGCGCTCCGCGCGGCCGACGATTTGTCCGCACTTCGAAACTCTTTAATTTATCGCGCCTAAAGGGCACTCGAAGTGTCCTTTGCAATCGATCCTCCGCCTATTCCCTAGGAGAACTCCAGAATGTAACGCATCTGATTATGGAGAGGGGTACGGTAGGCCTATCAGTCCAAAGATTTCCAATTGAGCGCGTTCGTGGCCGGAAGAATCTATAAATCAACGGGAAACAATTGAAAATTGCAGCGAAACACAAAAAGCGGCAATCGAACGTCTGCAGACTTCCCTCGATCCCTCAATCTCTTAATTGCTCTTCAAAAAAGCGCCCGAATTGCGCTTCCGCGGTCGATCTCCGTTCGCCGTCGCTTCGGTTTCAGGCGTTCTTTGATCAGTTCTGACGTCGCGAGTCCAGCCTTTGCTGCTGCTGCGAGTTCCTCCACGACAACTGATCGCTTAAATACTTCCACATGGCGGCGTCTGTCCTTTTCGGGAACAATCGAGTCGCTAAGAGCGAAAGTTTCAGCAAAACGAAGAAGGATGCGGCAAATCGCTTGATTCGCTTCAGTTTCGAAGAGAAACGACTTCTGGGAATTGCTGTTCCATGAGGAATTCGCGTATCGAGTGACAACGCCGCCGCCAAACATCTGTTGCGGGTCACTTTTTGTGTAAACAATCGCGTTTACCACGTAGAACGATGCATACTTTGATGCTAGGCCCTCTTTTATACCTTTTATGCATTCTTCGCTGTTTTCCACTCCCTACTGCGTTATCATTGCATTTTGCCGCCATTCTGACATCGCTCCACTCTAAAACCGACCGAATTCGGTCGGTTTCTGATGCGACAAGCGTGAAATTGCCCTCGAACGCCCTGCTAACAGGACAATGGCGCACTGTGCCTACAACCACGCGTTAGTGGCTGATCGCTGCAAGACCGCTTCGCAATTGTTGGACGTTTTTGACGGTCATGAACAGTCAAGGAGATGACGCTCCTTCGATTCTTGGCGTTGTTTGTGACGTTTTTTCGTGGAAATAGCCCAACTAGACTTACGCGCGCATTTCAAACCGAATTTATCGTGTTTCTTTGTGCTTTCCAAACGCAATTCGCGACGATTCATCAGTGGTGGCGCTGTTTTAGAATCCCCACAGCAACTGAATCTATTGGAAAAACGCTTTTTCCGTGTTATTTGCTCGTGTGCGTGCATTCATAACTCGCGGTCGCCACTCGACTGACTGATTAAGGGGATTTACGGTTCTTGTCGCAGGCCATCGCGACAGAGGCCGACAACAACGATTGGTCATTCGTTCATTTTAGGGCTGTTTAAGCGTGTAATAATCCGTTTTGATCACCAACGACGGTTTTATTGAGCGATTTAGATTTTTTGTTTGGTTTGTTTAGGAAATTCAAAAAGTTGTTCGTGAATCAGCGACCACTGAGATGTTTACGGGTAGATGCGCCGTGTTTTTGCGGTTTGCATAATTGAATGATGCGGCTCGTTGGGGATTCAAATTGATGAAAAACAGATTCTCAACTTGACACCTCATCAGCGCTTTTATCGCAGAGATTATCACTCTGTGGCGCTTCAAAATAGGATGCAAATGACGCGATGCTTGTTGTTAGGAAATTAACAAACAGAAATGTTTCGAAAGATTCCGTTTTCAGGACGCAATAAAGCGGCACGCGCGCTCCCTTATCGCTGGCAGAGATTACGGTTCGGTTCGGTAGGCCGGACAGAAGGAAATTAATTTCTGTTTTGGCATCAGGGCGTCTTCGCCGGTTGCGACGCTCCGACGTCCAGAGAGTCGCTGTATGTTGCATGGTCGATGACGCGCAGATTCGCGGCGGCGATGCGTAATCTCGATTCGCTGCGATTACTCATTCGATTTTATCGAAAGTTTCGAATTTCGTAGAAAGACGCCTCGGGGAAGAGAAGGAGATCTCGGATCTCCGAAAGGAGATTCGGAATAATTAGTCGCGGCCGCTTTCTTCTCTGCGATCGCCGCAGCCACACACTTCTCGCCCGCTCAGTTCATCTCCATCAATCGATACACATCAGCAATCGGTCCGCCGCGTAGGACCGCCGCGACTCGCGACCGACTGTTGACGCCGCCGGACGGTGACGGTCGTCCGAAGACGAACCGAGAGCCGAAGACGGCCGTGAGGGCTACCGCCTCGGTGCTCTGCGTTCGGTTCCCGTCCTCAGCCTCCATCCATTGATTCCCAATCATCTTCTTCCCGCGGGAAGCGGCGACGCGTTCGGTCGGGTCGTGACGCACAGGCACGCGACGACTTATCTAATTGATGCTGCAATGACTGCTTAATCATTGTGTGTGTGCCTAGGCGAGGAGTCGAAGGGCCAGAAGAACTGCCGACTGCCCCGAACATCAGCCCCTCCGCTTCCCTCACCGGCGCGCTACCTGCGATCATCGTGCTTATCGCCGCGAAGCTTACTCGCCGGGTCGCGCTACTGTCGCGTTCGTCAAACACTTTCGAGAGTCGTCGAGGGAAGTGATCGAGCGGAGGGGGCTGAGATCGTCGACTATCCCATCTCCACACATTTCAGCGCGTTGTTCGCGGCCCGCAACTCCCGCGTCTCTCGGGACTCCGCTGCTGAATATTGTTTTTGATTTTGATTAATTTGTTTGTTGGGCGCATGTAGTCGTTGATCGTGTTTTTTGCTCCAAGGAGGCCTCCATTATGGACCTAGCACGATTCCTTATTTATGGCGTTCCCGAGCTACCAGTGTGTGGCCATGTTGCTCCCTTCCTTATGGAATTCACTTCCAAAATTGCTCCGTTTTGTTTATCGCCTTTCGATTACGTTCCAATTTAGCTTCTGGGTTCCTATTTCCAACTTGTTTATTTTGTTTATTCGAGGGACGCGGATCCCCAGTCGCGAAACTCCCTTTATCGGCAGCTAGTGTAAAACAAACGAATACGGTGTGTATTTTCACAATTCAGAATGACGAACAATCTAATTAGGCTTTACTGACTAACCGATGACGCGCGTTCCGTGCTAATTGGTGTTGGAATATTTCGCTTTGTTGTGTCGCTTTGTGCAATTTTGAAACATCAACTTTATCTCCGCTCTTCATTTGCTGCATTCGCTCGCAGGCACCGTGTTTGGATTTGAATGTCGTTTTAAGAGCGCGGAAAGCGGGAAACCAACCAGTGCGAACATTGACGAGACTTTGTTTCAGATCACACAATGTCAGCCTGCATTCTGCAGGGTCCGGAGTCTCTCGCAGCTCCAAGGTGAGTACTCTAAGTCTATCTTATAATTCTATACGCCCTAGTTCCTCCTTAACAGTGAATGTCGGTGTTAGGCGAAAATGATCTGGGCGAAGAGCATTGCGGTTGGATAATAGGCCAGATTTTGTGAAACATAACCTAATCTGGATTGGGATTCAACTACATTACTCAAATTATTGATTTCACTTTTAATTTCTGATCCATTAACGTTGTTGTTTCAGTTCGTCGGCATCTGAATCTGATGCGATTCCGTCGGAAGTTGCCGAAATTGCGAAAAAGTACAAATTTGTGTTTGGAGCGAGTGGCTACGACGAAGATGACAAACCTGCTCGCATTAACTTACCTCGTGACATCGCTGAGTTGAAGCGAATAATTCGCTCCGCCGTTCGGAAAGAAATGAAAATCAAGCAGGGCTGTATTCAGTTGAGGGTTTGTGAGAAAACGCTATTACCAGAAACCTGACGATGGCGATTTCAGAAGGCGCAGAGAGATAGGAAACAGCTCGAGGCATTGAAACATAACATTCGCGATCTCAGTGATCTCATCAGCGATATGCAAGAGGATATGCAAGTCCTGGAGATGTACGACACGGGCTCCTACTGTGAGTTTTCTATGATTGGAATCAACTTGAATGACTCGTGCTTCAGTCGACGACTCGAATCCACAGAATGTTGTCAACGGCGACCCTCCTCTTACTGATTCGGAGCGGAAAGCGTCTACCAACTTTGAGGCGTTGAATGTGGAAACTAACACACTTACAAAACAACAAATGATCGCGTTTGAGGTTCGTTTGGCGTGAATTTTGATTGATTTTTAATCTAAGAATTTTTAGAGAGAACTTGAAAAAGAACTCAAGATAAAACAGGGAATTGAGAAGATCATATGTGCGTCGCGGTTGAAGTCCAACGACGATCGAAAGTCCATGCTTGATGACTGTAAAGCCAAAATTGCTCTCTTGAAGATGCAAATTGAGCGACTGCGGAACCAGGAAGCCATTTTTGCTGCTACAGGAACGAACGGCTCAAATGAACGTCTCAGCGATAACGAACAACAAATCGATGTTCTGCTGTACAGGATGCGAAAAGGAAGCCGCAGTGATTGACGGAGCGCGTAACATGGTGAAGATGCTGCTCCAGGCCCCCAAAACTGAACAAAAGGGCTTGCATGAAGCATGCGAAGCTCAGTGTCAAGCGGAGGAGAAACTCGATTTGATTCAGTTGGCAATTAGGAAGTACAGCGAAAAATTGCCCTGTGAGTCGCCTAAACGCGCTGTCGTTCGTGATCAGATTCGTGAGCTCTCGTTCCGACAAGGCTCTTTATCTGGATCGAACCTACATCTGGTATGTATGATTCGCATTTGTACATTTGTTATGAATATTGTTCACAGAGCACGATGAGAACAGGCTAGTTTGCCCAGACTTCAGCATACCGACCGTCATTTGATGTTCCCTCCATCGTTGGCCGTTAGTGGACGATTAGAAGTTCGTCTTCTAGGATGCCGCAACCTGCTTACCGAAATTCCAGACCGTATACCTCGCTCCGAGATGTTGGCATCTATTGGTTGTTACTCGAAAAGGTAATCAAAAAATTATTTTTAGTCTTCCTCATCACAAACTCTTTTGTTGTAGTGGCTCGCTTCGATCTTGCGACGATGTTTATGCGATTATTCGGGTCGACAACAAACTGGTTGGTGCTACTGATGCAAAACCTGCATCTCAGGACTCCTGGAGTCACAGATTCAGCATCGATCTTGAACGAGTTGGTTTTCGATTTATTTCTGGTTGCAAGAAACATTTTGTTTTCAGTCTAAAGAAATCGACATCGAAGTTTACTACAGAGATCGGCGGTCGATGTGCGCCTTCGCGGTTGTGAAGCTTGGAGATCTGGTCGACTCTGTAGAATACAGTGGAATGGTTTTACCACTGGAACCGTCCGGTGACTTGTTTGCCGAATTCCAATACCTGAATCCAGTGGTGAGCAGAAAACCGAAGCTCGCCCGACAGAAGCGGCTTTTCAACGGAAGAGGTTCGTTTTATCAATGCTCTTAGTTTTTGGTGGTTATCCTGCATCTCACTTCCTGTTCACCCTTCGCTTGATACCTTGAATTCTGCTTACTGTACTTATCACTGCATGCATGCATGAACGGCTTTTCTAGAATACTCCGGGAACCATAAGGGTTCTGGTGGGTACTTGTCTTCGAGCACCAACGCACCCTGGAGCAGAATAATAAGGGCGGGCTTGATTGCCAGCCAGTCATCTAATACATCCAAACAACGTGGTCGTTCGACGTGGGGTGCATCGCCTTCCTCATCCTCAGCGAGACCGGAACTGACGTTACCAAGTGGGTTCCGTTACGAGCCATTTGATAATGCCAGGGCACGCTCTTCTGAGAATATGCATGCCTCTGCCACGTCTGGTGAGTGGCTGTTTTGCATGAAGCGCTCTTCATTTCAACGGTTTCCGCACTAAACACCCGATATTCTGCACACTTTATTAGTTAATTTTTCTTGTAGGGTTTACAAGCAAACAAAAGCAGCCTTCTTATTCGTCCCTACCTCCTCTGCAGCCTCGACTCCAGCAGCAGCACTCGCATGAGATCATTTCTCCAACGAGTGGTAGCGGTTCCATATTCTCGAGCAAAGCGCCTGTACCTGGACAGATGAGTCAGTCGGTGTACGCTGGTCATGCGGCTGCCGCCATGGCTGCTGCGGCAACAGCTCAACAGAAGTCGTCGACTCGAGGAGTGATTAGTGTAGAGGACTTGAAGAGCAGTCTGTCCATCCAGAGCCGGGATCGTCGACAGTCGAGTCCAAGTGTAACCAAGCAGCCTGTGCTTACTCAGAGATCTCACGAGAGAACGCAAACCCCTTCACCTCAACTATCGAGGTTCTCGACTAGCAGCACTAAATCAGGATCGGTTTCGATCGACAAATTCCGTTTGATCTCAGTGTTAGGAAGAGGCCATTTTGGAAAGGTGAATTACTAAAACGAATCACTCATTCTAACCTAACTTTTAGGTTATTTTGGCAAATTACACCCTTAATGGAAGCTATTACGCGCTGAAGGTGCTCAAGAAGGGAGATATCCTAGGACGCGAAGAGGTAGAGTCGCTTATGGTTGAAAAACGGATTTTTGAAGTTGCCACTCGGCGAAAGCACCCGTTCCTTGTGAATCTGTTCGCTTGCCTGCAATCTAGAGAGCATGTCTTCTTTGTGATGGAGTATTCAATGGGAGGAGACCTGATGCGTCACATCCACGATGACATCTTCTCTGAGGAAAGAAGTTGCTTCTACGCTGCCTGTGTCTTGTTGGGTCTTGAATTCCTTCACTCTCATAAGATTATCTACCGGTTCGTTCAAGTAACTCGACCGCTTTGCATCGTCCTTACTTTAGTGATCTCAAACTTGATAACTTGTTACTTGATAAGGACGGATACGTCAAATTGGCCGACTTTGGTCTTTGCAAAGAGGGAATGGGCCCCAACGATCGCACATCAACATTCTGCGGCACTCCGGAATTCTTGGCACCCGAAGTACTAACCGAAAACACATATACGCGAGCGATTGATTGGTGGGGTCTCGGTGTACTCATTTTCGAGATGCTTGTGGGTGAACCACCTTTCTCTGGAGACGACGAGGAGGAGATCTTTGATTCCATCGTGAACGACGACGTCCGTTACCCAAGGTTTTTATCAATTGAATCTATCTCTATTATGAGGAGGGTACGGAAGCCGCATGGTTTTGTGAATTTGCTCACTGGATCTTTTAGCTTATGCGAAAGAATCCCGACAAGCGTCTTGGATCAGGAGAAGGAGACGCTGCCGACGTCAGAACACAGCGGTTTTTCAAGCATATCAAGTGGGGATGGGACGAACTTCTCAACAAACAGATTACTCCTCCGTTTGTTCCAAAGATCGTATGTTCAGCTAACCTCGTCACTGTTAACTAAAACTTTTTCAGACCGATCCTGAAGATGTTTCAAACTTCGATGACGAATTTACGAGAGAAAAACCGCGCTTCTCATCAGCAAAGGACAAACGGGTCATTACCGATGCGGATCATGTGCTTTTCAAAGATTTTGATTTTTCATCCATTGCTCTGTGAATGTATACGCAATCATTACTTTTTACGCAATAAAACTTTACATTTCTCGGAATTTGTTTAATTTTTTACGAGTTTCGATCACAACGCCTACATGAAAAAATAAACGAGAATGCGATTGATTCGATTGCAAGACATGTGGTAAATATCTCACATCGGTCGAAGCGAATTTCACATATTTTCACATAAGACGTGAAAACGAATACTGAATTTGTCTTCAGATTCGGCGAAGGTACGGATAATGGCGGACGTCGACGAGGAAAATCCCGCACCTAAGCCACGAAAGGCTTTAGGAGTGAGTTAGCTGCGAAGACAAGCGCGTGCAACGGTTTCTTTCAGATCTTTAGCGATCCGGATCCCGCGTTCAATCAAACAGCGATTTCGATTATTGCGAATGTTGTTATGTCGAATATGGCAATCTACGGAGCAACGGGCAACATGAAGATGGCGTACTTTACGAGCTTGGTCACGATTCCCGCCTCCCTCTACTCTGGGATCCAAGATGCGCAGAAGGATTTCGAAAAATGGAAACAACTTAAGACGCTGCGCGCGAGAGGTGTTCCTGATCGCTTTATGCCTCACAAAACGAAATACGATTGGACGGACTATGAACAGCGGATCATCGAGAGAGAGGCGGTGAAGTCGTCGTCCAATTGACGTTTTCTGAATTCGATTTCTATATTGATTGTTTTGTTTTAGTTTTGTTGTTCTCGTAAATTTGATTCGGCGTGGATTTTGTTTGCGTTGGGCGGTTCGATCGAGAAATCCGCGATTATTTGTTTCCTTATTAGAATTTGTTTGCATCGTACGCGCTTTCAGGAATGTTTAAGTCGACATTCTGTGCGCCATATTGGTGTTCGTCTGCGCGCAGACGGTCGACATCGACTTGAATAGTCACCGACGAAATCGTGAAGACTGGAAGGATCCGAATGATTTTCTCTCAAGCAAACGCCGCGACACAGATGTGGACACCGACAAACTTGCCATGGAGGGAAGGCTCCGGTCGATGGATTCCATGCTGAAGTTGATGATTCGAAAGTTTATGGAAAACCTGGACGTCGACATTCGATCGGCCCGCGACGTCCATCGAAGAGCCGGTCGTCACTATTTCCGCTGAGAATCTTGCGACGATACGCAGTTACCTCGCCTCCAATAATTCGCATAATCAATTGACGCTCCGGGAGCAGGTTCACTCTGTGCTCGAAGGATTGATGGTTGTCGTAAGTGGTGCAGCGGATTGAATATCCCGATTAACGCGCTCGTTTAGGACATCACAGAGGACGCTATTCCTCCGACAGCATTCAGCTACGACGTCGCCAGCCTCTATAGCCACCCGATCGCCATACCGTTGTGCATTATAGTGGTCATGTGGACTGTTGTCCTGATCCAGAGAAGAATGACGCTACGCTTCTTCCTATTTGGCACTTTTCTGTTCTGCTTCATAACTTCGTGTGTGCTGAACTTCATCAGAAAGCACCAAGAGATCGTCTCCGAGCAAATTCAGAGGATGCATGAAAGCTCGTTATCCGAATCCTGTCAACCAGATGGATTCTTTGGTGATTTTTTGTCTCTTGCCAAAGGATTAGTCTTTATGAAGACCAAAACAAACTGTCAGAAGTTTCACGAGGCAAGTCTTGGCGACTGAAAAACGTGGTCGTTAATCTGACTTTTCAGGACATGTTTGTAACTCCGTTAGCTCAGATCAATCCTCTGGAGATTATGTCAGAGGTATTGGCGTCTTTCTTGGCCGCGCCTCTCACCGTGTTCGCCCGGCAGTTCAATAAATTCTTCAACGAATACTACGCTGACACACCACTCCACATCTTTGTCATAAAGACTGTGATGTTGGTGCTAGGATCCGCCGTGTTTTTCTTTGTCGTCAGCGGTTACCGTCTACGGACGCTGTTTGCGACTTTGGAACCCGGGACAGGTAATAAACGTTTAAAATAGAGCGATCCTCAAATAGCCATTTTAGTACCAGTGATCGAGCAAGTCGTCAATGCTCTCACGGAGTCTCCGGTGGATCAGCCCAAGGCTGAAATCCGAGCTATCGGCGAGCAGAACACAACTGAGCTGGCGCTCCGTAACCGGTCAAGCCGTCATCGCTCTCTCTCCAATCCTCCCCCATCATCGCGTCTCGCCTTGCGCAATACAATTGAATTGTAATAAATCTTGAATAATTTACTCCTCAGCACTCTTGGTCAGCTCCTTCATGAACTGAATGTCGATGCGCTCCACTCGGCTGATTTCCGCTCTTCTGCACTTCGACCGCTCCAACATCGCCTGAATCCGTCGTTTATGCTTTTCTTCTTCTATAATCCACGTCGGGAAACGTTCTTTCTCTTTGGGTGCCGTTCGAAAACACCAGTGCGTGCTGTAGTGGTTCACCAGAGAAGCCATTGAGCCGAAGAGCGGAGCTCGCACATCACCGCAACAAACGCGGAACTTTGCTTGTTGGTCTCCGTATTCCATCGTCGCAATCATAAAGTGGTACATCTGAATGGAACGTTCAACTCTTCAAACTCGTCTCAATAGCCAACCTTTCCTTTCCGACTACAGTAACCAACGAATAACTCGTTCTCTCTGCGGTCAACGCGGCCGGGGCGCTGGTAAATCACGAATTGTCCCTTCTTCAACGCGACGTTCCGTGCGTTCACACAGCCGATGTACTTTCCGTTTCCGTCGTCCACGACTTCGGTGCTCTTTGACGAAGAAAACGACGAGAGCGAGATTGCGTCCAGTTCCTCCGCAGAATGTTCTCTGATCTCCGATCGCCGCTTCTCTTCGATTCCGTCGACCAGCCACACGGGGAAATGCTCAGTTTCACCGCTACGCGGATTCGCGAATACCTTCAGACGGTAGAATTCAACGAGTTCGCGGAGGCTTCCAAATTCTTCGCACTTCTGATCACCGTAGCAAACGCGAAACTTCGGACTTTCGCCGAAACGCTCCATAACGACGATCGGAAAGTCGTAATTCTGAAAATTCAGCGATTAACCAAGCGATTGAAGAGCGATTGCATCACCTTTCGCGTGTTGCTGCGGTAGGCGACGTGGAGATCCCAAGGACCCTTTGCGGTGCAGTAAACGACGAAGGTGCCGTTCTGGACGACGAATCGCGCTTCTTCCGCGCTCATCTTCCCGGTGAAAATTGAGAATTTCGCCTCTCGCGTTCGGGAGCATTCGTTCGAAGTCGCGCTCTCCTGAAGACGCAATCTTAGATGAAAAGAAGAGATTTGGGATACCGAAGAGAGAAACTGATGATTGGGACAACGCTGAAGTCCCGCGAAAGACGACATTTCACGAGTTGCAACCGAACAACGGTGAACGAATCGAAAGGAATGATTGACGACCGACTGCTGTTCGTTTCAGGCGAAATCTCCGTTTGACTGCGTTTGTCTGACTACTGCAGTAGAAGTCCTCGTGTTGCTCTACTCGCAGAATCAAGAGCACCTACGGCTATTTGCCGGCCGTCAATGACGTTTCAGCAAGTGCAGAATAACTGACAAACTGTAGTCTGCAGGAAGGTCTATCAACAGCAGACGCAAAGCAATGGCCGAGCCTTCTTTCCAAATGGTTGTAGCGAGCAAACGCGCCAGAACTCAACAATGCACGGACAGAATGCGAGCTCAAGGCAAGCAACAGCGCAGTGACTGGCGCAAATAATGACCAAACAGGAGACATTTCCCGGATCCCGCGACGAAAATCGTGAAATCGTCGAAATATATATGAAATACTGCAATTGGCATTCTGCGTGACGCGATTTTCTGCTTTTCCCCGCGATTTAGAGACAATTTTGTGTATTTAGCCACTGCAAACGTTAACGAGGTTTTGTTTCAGATCTCACGATGTCAGCCTGCGAAGAGATGATCGCGTTTGAGGTACATTTGGCTTGATTTTTCTCTTTTAGTGGATTTTTAGTGGGAGCTTGAAAAAGAACTCAAGATAAAACAGGGAATTGAGAAGATCATATGTGCGTCGCGGTTGAAGTCCAACGACGATCGAAAGTCCATGCTTGATGACTGTAAAGCCAAAATTGCTCTCTTGAAGATGCAAATTGAGCGACTGCGGAACCAGGAAGCCATTTTTGCTGCAACAGAAACGAACGGATCAAAAGAGCTTTTAAGCGATAACGACCAAAAAATCGATGTTCTGCTGTACAGGATGCGAAAGGAAGCCGCAGTGATTGATGGCGCTCGCAACATGGTGAAGATGCTGCTCCAGGCGCCCAAAAGTGAACAGAAGGGCTTGCATGAAGCATGCGAGGCTCAGATTCAAGCCGAAGAGAAACTCGATTTGATTCAATTGGCAATTAAGAAGTACAGCGAAAAATTGCCCTGTGAGTCGCCTAAGCGTGCTCTCGCTTGTGAGAAGATTCGTGAGCTCTCGTTCCGACAAG
This sequence comes from Steinernema feltiae, assembly GCA_007213375.1. NCBI lineage: Eukaryota > Metazoa > Nematoda > Chromadorea > Rhabditida > Steinernematidae > Steinernema > Steinernema feltiae. The sequence goes on from MQUG01003379.1 coordinate 79,107, forward strand.
CCTCTCCACCAGGATCATCTGGATCAAACCTACATCTGGTATGTATGATTCGCATTTGTACATTTGTTATGAATATTGTTCACAGAGCACGATGAGAACAGCTAGTTTGCCCAGACTTCAGCATACCGACCGTCATTTGATGTTCCCTCCATCGTTGGCCGTTAGTGGACGATTAGAAGTTCGTCTTCTAGGATGCCGCAACCTGCTTACCGAAATTCCAGACCGTATACCTCGCTCCAAGATGTTGGCATCTATTGGTTGTTACTCGAAAAGGTAATCAACAATTTATTTTTTAGTCTTCCTCATCACAAATTAACTCTTTTGTTGCAGTGGCTCGCTTCGATCTTGCGACGATGTTTATGCGATTATTCGGGTCGACAACAAACTGGTTGGTGCTACTGATGCAAAACCTGCATCTCAGGACTCCTGGAGTCCACAGATTCAGCATCGATCTTGAACGAGTTGGTTTTCGATTTATTTCGGGTTGCAAGAAACATTTTGTTTTCAGTCTAAAGAAATCGACATCGAAGTTTACTATAGAGATCGGCGGTCGATGTGCGCCTTCCGCGGTTGTGAAGCTTGGAGATCTGGTCGACTCTGTAGAATACAGTGGAATGGTTTTACCACTGGAACCGTCCGGTGACTTGTTTGCCGAATTCCAATACCTGAATCCCAGTGGTGAGCAGAAAACCGAAGCTCGCTCGACAGAAGCGGCTTTTTAACGGAAGAGGTTCGTTTTAATTTTTTGTTGGTTAAACACCGCACTAAACACCCGGCTTGTAGGGTTTACAAGCAAGCAAAAAGCAGCCTTCTTATTCGTCCCTAACCTCCTCTGCAGCCTCGACTCCAGCAGCAGCAAACTGCTGCCGCCATGGCTGTGGAGGCAACAGCTGAACAGAAGTCCACTCGAGGAGCGAGGAACGAAGACAGCAGTCTGCCAATTGAGAGTGTCACCAGCAGCCTGTGCTTACTAAACCAGTATCGGTTTCGATCGACAAATTCCGTTTGATCTCAGTGTTAGGAAGAGGCCATTTTGGAAAGGTGAATTACTAAAACGAATCACTCATTCTAACCTAACTTTTAGGTTATTCTGGCAAATTACACCCATTAATGGAAGCTATTACGCGCTGAAGGTACTCAAGAAGGGAGATTTCCTAGACGCGAGGAGGTAGAGTCGCTTATGTGAAAAACGGATTTTTGAAGTCGCCACTTCGGCGAAAGACACCCGTTCCTTGTGGAATCTGTTCGCTTTGCCTGCAATCTAGAGAGCATGGTCTTCTTTTGTGATGGAGTATTCAATGGGAGGAGACCTGATGCGCCCAATCCACGATGACATCTTCTCTGAGGAAAGAAGTTGCTTCTACGCCTGCCTGTGTCTTGTTGGGTCTTGAATTCCTTCACACTTCATAAGATTTAATCTACCGGTTCGTTCAAGTAACTCGACCGCTATGCATCGTCCGT
>MQUG01003380.1:0-23551 GCA_007213375.1 Steinernema feltiae
TGTGTGTTTAGCCACTGCAAACGTTAACGAGGTTTTGTTTCAGATCTCACGATGTCAGCCTGCGAAGAGATGATCGCGTTTGAGGTACATTTGGCTTGATTTTTCTCTTTTAGTGGATTTTTAGTGGGAGCTTGAAAAAGAACTCAAGATAAAACAGGGAATTGAGAAGATCATATGTGCGTCGCGGTTGAAGTCCAACGACGATCGAAAGTCCATGCTTGATGACTGTAAAGCCAAAATTGCTCTCTTGAAGATGCAAATTGAGCGACTGCGGAACCAGGAAGCCATTTTTGCTGCAACAGAAACGAACGGATCAAAAGAGCTTTTAAGCGATAACGACCAAAAAATCGATGTTCTGCTGTACAGGATGCGAAAGGAAGCCGCAGTGATTGATGGCGCTCGCAACATGGTGAAGATGCTGCTCCAGGCGCCCAAAAGTGAACAGAAGGGCTTGCATGAAGCATGCGAGGCTCAGATTCAAGCCGAAGAGAGAAACTCGATTTGATTCAATTGGCAATTAAGAAGTACAGCGAAAAATTGCCCTGTGAGTCGCCTAAGCGCGCTCTCGCTTGTGAGAAGATTCGTGAGCTCTCGTTCCGACAAGCCTCTCACCAGGATCATCTGGATCAAACCTACATCTGGTATGTATGATTCGCATTTGTACATTTGTTATGAATATTGTTCACAGAGCACGATGAGAACAAGCTAGTTTGCCCAGACTTCAGCATACCGACCGTCATTTGATGTTCCCTCCATCGTTGGCCGTTAGTGGACGATTAGAAGTTCGTCTTCTAGGATGCCGCAACCTGCTTACCGAAATTCCAGACCGTATACTCGCTCCAAGATGTTGGCAATCTATTGGTTGTTACTCGAAAAGGTAATCAACAATTTATTTTTTAGTCTTCCTCATCACAAATTAACTCTTTGTTGCAGTGGCTCGCTTCGATCTTGCGACGATGTTTATGCGATTATTCGGGTCGACAACAAACTGGTTGGTGCTACTGATGCAAAACCTGCATCTCAGGACTCCTGGAGTCACAGATTCAGCATCGATCTTGAACGAGTTGGTTTTCGATTTATTTCGGGGTTGCAAGAAACATTTTGTTTTCAGTCTAAGAAATCGACATCGAAGTTTACTATAGAGATCGGCGGTCGATGTGCGCCTTCGCGGTTGTGAAGCTTGGAGATCTGGTCGACTCTGTAGAATACAGTGGAATGGTTTTACCACTGGAACCGTCCGGTGACTTGTTTGCCGAATTCCAATACCTGAATCCAGTGGTGAGCAGAAAACCGAAGCTCGCTCGACAGAAGCGGCTTTTTAACGGAAGAGGTTCGTTTTAATTTTTTGTTGGTTAAACACCGCACTAAACACCCGGCTTGTAGGGTTTACAAGCAAGCAAAAGCAGCCTTCTTATTCGTCCCTACCTCCTCTGCAGCCTCGACTCCAGCAGCAGCAAACTGCTGCCGCCATGGCTGTGGAGGCAACAGCTGAACAGAAGTCCACTCGAGGAGCGAGGAACGAAGACAGCAGTCTGCCAATTGAGAGTGTCACCAAGCAGCCTGTGCTTACTAAACCAGTATCGGTTTCGATCGACAAATTCCGTTTGATCTCAGTGTTAGGAAGAGGCCATTTTGGAAAGGTGAATTACTAAAACGAATCACTCATTCTAACCTAACTTTTAGGTTATTCTGGCAAATTACACCATTAATGGAAGCTATTACGCGCTGAAGGTACTCAAGAAGGGAGATTTCCTAGGACGCGAGGAGGTAGAGTCGCTTATGGTTGAAAAACGGATTTTTGAAGTCGCCACTCGGCGAAAGCACCCGTTCCTTGTGAATCTGTTCGCTTGCCTGCAATCTAGAGAGCATGTCTTCTTTGTGATGGAGTATTCAATGGGAGGAGACCTGATGCGTCACATCCACGATGACATCTTCTCTGAGGAAAGAAGTTGCTTCTACGCTGCCTGTGTCTTGTTGGGTCTTGAATTCCTTCACTCTCATAAGATTATCTACCGGTTCGTTCAAGTAACTCGACCGCTATGCATCGTCCGTACTTTAGTGATCTCAAACTTGATAACTTGTTACTTGATAAGGACGGATACGTCAAATTGGCCGACTTTGGTCTTTGCAAAGAGGGAATGGGCCCCAACGATCGCACATCAACATTCTGCGGCACTCCGGAATTCTTGGCACCCGAAGTACTAACCGAAAACACATACACGCGAGCGATTGATTGGTGGGGTCTCGGTGTACTCATTTTCGAGATGCTTGTGGGTGAACCACCTTTCTCTGGAGACGACGAGGAGGAGATCTTTGCTTCCATCGTGAACGACGACGTCCGTTACCCACGGTTTTTATCAATTGAATCTATCTCTATTATGAGGAGGGTACGGAAGCCGCATGGTTTTGCTGAATTTGCTCACTGGATCTTTTTAGCTTATGCGAAAGAATCCCGACAAGCGTCTTGGATCAGGAGAAGGCGACGCTGCCGACGTCAGAACACAGCGGTTTTTCAAGCACATCAAATGGGGATGGGACGAACTTCTCAACAAACAGATTACTCCTCCGTTTGTTCCAAAGATCGTATGTTCAGCTAACCTCGTCACTGTTAACTGCAGTTTTGTTTTCAGACCGATCCTGAAGATGTTTCAAACTTCGACGACGAATTTACGAGAGAAAAACCGCGCTTCTCATCAGCAAAGGACAAACGGGTCATTACCGATGCGGATCATGTGCTTTTCAAAGATTTTGATTTTTCATCCATTGCTCTGTGAATGTATACGCAATCATTACTTTTTACACAATAAAACTTTACATTTCTCGGAATTTGTTTAATTTAGTTTAATAAATCTTGAATAATTTACTCCTCAGCACTCTTGGTCAGCTCCTTCATGAACTGAATGTCGATGCGCTCCACTCGGCTGATTTCCGCTCTTCTGCACTTCGACCGCTCCAACATCGCCTGAATCCGTCGTTTATGCTTTTCTTCTTCTATAATCCACGTCGGGAAACGTTCTTTCTCTTCGGGTGCCGTTCGAAAACACCAGTGCGTGCTGTAGTGGTTTACCAGAGAAACCATTGAGCCGAAGAGCGGAGCTCGCACATCACCGCAGCAAACGCGGAACTTTGCTTGTTGGTCTCCGTATTCCATCGTCGCAATCATAAAGTGGTACATCTGAATGGAACGTTCAACTCTTCAAACTCGTCTCCATAGCCAACCTTTCCTTTCCGACTACAGTAACCAACGAATAACTCGTTCTCTCTGCGGTCAACGCGGCCGGGGCGCTGGTAGATCACGAATTGTCCCTTCTTCAACGCGACGTTCCGTGCGTTCACACAGCCGATGTACTTTCCGTTTCCGTCGTCCACGACTTCGGTGCTCTTTGACGAAGAAAACGACGAGAGCGAGATTGCGTCCAGTTCCTCCGCAGAATGTTCTCTGATCTCCGATCGCCGCTTCTCTTCGATTCCGTCGACCAGCCACACGGGGAAATGCTCAGTTTCACCGCTACGCGGATTCGCGAGAAGAATTCAAAGAGTTCGCGGAGGCTTCCAAATTCTTCGCACTTCGGATCACCGTAGCCGTCAAGCCGTCATCGCTCTCTCTCAAATCCTCCCCCATCATCGCGTCTCGCCTTGCGCAATACAATTGAATTGTAATAAATCTTGAATAATTTACTCCTCAGCACTCTTGGTCAGCTCCTTCATGAACTGAATGTCGATGCGCTCCACTCGGCTGATTTCCGCTCTTCTGCACTTCGACCGCTCCAACATCGCCTGAATCCGTCGTTTATGCTTTTCTTCTTCTATAATCCACGTCGGGAAACGTTCTTTCTCTTCGGGTGCCGTTCGAAAACACCAGTGCGTGCTGTAGTGGTTCACCAGAGAAGCCACTGAGTCGAATAGCGCAGCTCGCACATCACCGCAGCAAACGGAACGGAGCGAACGAAGAAGCGCTCCGTTTCCCACCTGATTATATACATCTGCTTCCTGTCGGTCCTGCAGTGTGCTTCTTCGACTACATGTCGCTTTCGCCTTTCCATCCCCGTATTTGGCCAAGTCCGCGCTGTTGTGCTCCTTCTCTAGCTCCACTTTGCTAACGAATGGATGAAGGCGCCATCTCATTTCTGAATTCGCTGAATATCCCTGCTTTCCAGAATCCGCCACGAAAAGAAGAAGGCAACGGAAATGATTGTCCCGTCTAGATCTGCGCCGGAGGAGCGCGAAGAAAGTTAAAATTCGATTATTCCCACACACAACTCGAGGCTGTTTAGTTTTACAGGGAGAGAATCGTTGCACACTTCGACCGGAGGATCGAGTCAAAGTGTCCAAAAGGAAAAAAATATGACCAACAGATCACCCCATTATGATCGAGTCGACTGAACCGAATGAACAACCGACTCACGATTGCACTCGGCGAAAACGAGCGAGTGCGGTAGGGGACAGAGACAGATTCAGCGTTTCAGCTCCCTTCAATGCTTACGAAAGAACACAGCTCGCTCGCTCGCTCGCTCGGCACCGCGGTTTAGAAGAAACTGAACAGACGCGCAGAAGGATGGATGACAAAAGATCCGAAAGGACCGGCGTTCTCGGGCATCATTTCGAGCCTCGTATTCCAAAAGGAAACTCAACTTTGGCGTTACGCATGCGGTTCATCACAGATAACTACGGATTCGTCGCTTTGCTCGCATTTGGCTAACGTTTCGATGAACTGAGCTCCGATTTGCTTTACAATTGAGCCGAAAAGGCGATTATCTCGTATTGCTGTACAATGGCCTCGTGGCCTCGCGTCCTCGTGATCATGTATCCTCGTTTCAGGAACGATTCAATAAACTTCACCTCAAGAACATCGTCTATTCCTGCTTCCTTCGCTCTCGTCGTTGTCGTCGGTTTCTTCTCGTCGTTGTCGTCAGTTTCTTCTCGTCGTTGTCGCTTGCTACTTCTCATCGATTGCGTAAGTCCTTCTACTAGCGCATTTTCATCGAATCGGCCCCTTTTAGCTTCGTCCGCCATGATTCGAAGCAGATTCTTCTCGGGGATCTTCACATCTCATCGTAACCAAAGTACTATGAAGAAAACGATGTACGGGCCAATTCCGATGTTAAGCAACGAAGAGCTAAAACATCTATATGCTACGAAGAGAGGACAAGAAGATTCTTCGACTGATAAATGGTACATCTATACAGATGGATCAGTTATTAGCCCGTCCACGTCTGAGAAGAAGAGTATCAAATCCTGCGGATTCGCATATTTTGTTCACGGACGAGCTATAAAGCACTCCCAGTGGATAGAAGATGCTATTGATCCATGTTCCGGTTATGCGGAAATTCGAGCAGCCGCGGAAGCGCTCTACCGCGTCGCCACTTCAGAGGCGTATGCCGGAGAAAGCGTGGTGGTTCGCACCGACTTTTCCGGAATAATCGAAGATCTGACGATTCGCTCGTCACCTGAAAAGCTACAAGCAAGGCTGAAACTGCGGCGAATGCGGAAGTTCAAGAGCGAAGACACCGCCTTCCATGAGCTGTTCCATGCTCTGCTGCTTCTTGCCGAAGGCTTCCCGAACGGTGTACTGTTCGAACACGTGTATGCCCATAATGGGCAACCCCACAACGCAGAAGTCGACCGCATGGCGTATGAGGCGGCATGGCTGAATCCTCTCCTCCAATCATTTTCCTACAAACCACGCGTTGACTTTCTTCGAAAAGACCGGAAGAAAGAGTTTGGAGAAAAAATAATGGTGAACTGGAAACCGATCACTGGGCTGTAAATATTTACTATTCTGTATATTGCTAAATAATGATTTTCTTTTTCGCGCTTCAACTTATTCTTTGCTTCAACTTCAGCCTTCGATTGTCTTACCAATCAAGCCACTGCTGTCCTTTTCAATTCAATTTATTTGAAAACATTTTCTTCGACCTGAGCATTCGCAGCTTCTTTGCGCAGCGAGTTGCACGCAAATCCGAGTCCCCTCTTACAACTCTATAGCGATCACGTTGACCTGGTCGTTACCCCTCGACAATATCACCACTTCCTCGTAAGCATACGCGTAAGACTTCCGTCATTTTACAACTAAACATTTCAACGGAAAGTAAATGATGGACGATAATTGGTTCTGCATCTCAACAGTGAACAGTGCATCCCACAAGAACAAAAAGAGCTTGAGCAGATCATTTGTGAAATCTTCGAGAAGAGGAACGCTCACTTCAAAGTAACCCAATTGCGTGGTACTGAACTCACCAGAACCACAACATTTGCTACGATCGCCCAAAATCGATCGTTTGATTCTGCTCAAAGTATTCACTCCTTGCCGCCAACTAAAAAGACTGACGCCGTTTACAGGCTAGAGACGTAATAACAGGTTTCTTGGAAGAAGCGTGCATAGCAGGCTAGAAGAACTGGAAGCAAAATCCCACAAAAACAATAAAAAGGCTAATTAATATGAGAGTAAATTGTAACGAAATAAATTCGAAAGGGTTCCTAGATGAGTAAATTGACAGGCAAACCATTTATGGCCATTCTTGGTATTGGAATTAGTCTCAGAGTTCCCACATTTTGAGAAAGCATTCCCACTAAATCTTCAACTAAATCTCCAGCGAGATATGATGATTCGATGGAATCAGTGAAAGCAAAAGAATACCGGAAAATGAGATGATAATACTTCATGACCAAAATCACTAAATGCGTAGTAAAACGGATTGAACAGTCGTCGTGTGACAACGGATGCAATTAATCGAGAAAGCGAAAAAACGGAATTGTAAACAAATGGTGTTGCGTTTGTTGGAAAGATGCATTGATGAAAGCACATAAGCAAATAAAAACACGGTTTCAGCGCTCTCCGCTACTTTTAAGTCAAAGTCGACTGGGAAGTTATGAAATACCAACGATTCATTCAGGCACAATTCAGTGTTCTCAAGCCCGTCTTACGAGGAGGAACCAGTTTGTGTAGAACACTCATTCGTGTGGAACAGCCATCGAAATTACGAGAAACGGCAGAAAACAACCAGAAAACAGAAAGTATATCTATAGGTTGGCTAAAATGACCGTACAATCCATATGTGACCGCAATCAAATCGCGTGGGGACCACTGATTTTCTAGAAAAGGTAGAGCCTCTGTAAAATTTATTGCTCAAGACAAAGGTCTAAAAGGAGTGAGATAATTGCTGTCACATTTGCGCTCTGAGAAATGCTTCTTCAGAAAAATTCCATGCCCAGTTTTTACTTAACTTCTCGCTAATGATAGCGGTGGGTTCGGATACCTATTCAATGTTGATACGAATTATATAATAGTTGGATTGTCTGTGATTTCCCTTTTGACTTTTATGGCAAAACTACTCGCAACGTTCCTTCTTCAGAAATGCTGAAAGTTCTGAACTCCCTTCGTGCTGGCGCTCGTGCAGACGCCGTGCCCGAACCATTTTGGGAGATGTCGACGTCACCGATGTACACCGGAGTGAGCTTTGGTCTTCCGTATTTCGCATGCTTTCTGTTTAGCTGTTCATCAACAACAAGTTCCGCAAGTCACTCAGCGGCAAGACCTTCAAAACATTCAACCCGGCCACCGGTCAGAAGATCTGCGATCTCGCCGAAGGCCAGAGAGAGGACGTTAATTTGGCAGTTGAAGCCGCCACCAAGGCCTTCCAGACCGGAGCACCTTGGCGTCGAATGGATGTCGCGCAGCGTGGCGTTCTCCTCAATAGTTTGGCCGATTTGATGGAGCGTGACAGAACCATACTCGCTGTAAGTTTGTGGTATTTGAGGCTGAATTGTTGTTCAGAGTCTGGAATCTATGGATAGTGGACAACCGTACAAGGTGTCGTATGCGGTTGACGTGACAGCGTCGATCGCCGCGATGCGCTACTACGCCGGGTGGGCTGAACAGAACCACGGACAGACCAACCACGTTTGTGGCGATTTCTTCACCTACGTTCACCGAAAGCCCGTGGGAGTCGTCGGACAAATCATCTCTTGGAACTTACCTCTCCTTATGCAGGCTTGGAAGCTCGGACCCGCTCTTGCTACCGGAAACACGATTGTCATGAAAACAGCCGAACAGACCCCTCTTTCCGCTTTGCACATCGCGTCGCTGATCCGCGAGGTATATCTACTTTTTTAAGGCTCTCAGTACTGCGCTATTGTAGGCTGGCTTCCCAGAGGGTGTTGTCAACATCATTTCTGGATTCGGAACAACCGCCGGCGCTGCAATCTCCTCGCACATGAATATTGACAAAGTGGCCTTTACTGGATCCACCGAAGTCGGTCGCCGCATTATGGCCGCTTCCGCTGGAAGCAATCTGAAGAGAATCACTCTTGAGTTGGGGGGGAAATCGCCCAGCATCATTTTCAGCGATTCTGACCGTACGCAAGCAATTTCATCTAGGCAGTTGATAATTATCATTGCTTTAAGTTGAACTCGCTGTCAAACAAGCCCACAATGGAATTTTCTTCAACCACGGTCAGTGCTGCTGCGCTGGATCGCGCACGTTTGTTGAAGCCAAGATCTACGACGAATTCATTGACCGATCGAAGGAACTCGCTCAGAAGCGCATTGTTGGTGATCCCTTTGACTTGAAGACCGACCAGGGACCTCAAGTAATTTAAGTTTAGAGAAATAAAGCGACGTTAAAGTGCGATTGCTTTCAGATCGATGACGAGCAGATGAAGAAGATTCTCGAGTTCATTGAACACGGAAAGCGTCAGGGAGCGCAGCTAATCACTGGTGGCCGCCGCCATGGTGATAAGGGCTACTTCGTCGAGCCAACGATCTTTGCCAACGTCGACGTCCAAATGAGCATCGCACAAGAAGAGATCTTAGGACCCGTCATGTCGGTGATCAAGTTCGATAGTATAGAGGACATCGTCAAGAAGGCCAACAACACTATCTACGGGTTAGCCACCGCCGTTTTCACGACGGATTTGGATAAGGCGCTTCATGTCGCGAATAATATTCGCGCCACTACCGTTTGGGTTAACTGCTATAATGCGTTTGACCCCGCCGCTCCTTTCGGTGGCTATCAGTTAACGGGAATTGGTCGCGAGCTGGGCGAATACGGCCTTCAGGCCTATAGTGAAGTCAAGACCGTCACCGTGAAGGTTCAATGAATTTCTTTAACTGAATTTGTATTTGTTTCGAGTTTTACGTTGTTCTTCTTTTGGCAAAGAAAAGACACCTTGTTGGAATGGTTGTGACAAATCAGAGCGCTTACGTTAAGGTATGTGCCAAGTGTTTGCGTTTGCATTCAAAATGCCGATTAACTAACTGCATGACGTGTTCGGAATGTTTGCCGTTCTAGCTTGGCCGGGTGACCATCGTCGTCACAACAATGCGTGTGAAAATTTGGCACCTGCGAGCATAAAAGTGAACGTTTGCTACGTTTCATTCACTTTCACGCGTCGGTCGTTTGCAGGCACTGTCTATGACGTTTCAGTTCTGACGACGTTTACGAGAATGCTCGCGTCATCGCTTTCGCGGATCGCGGATTTCACTCGAATACTCAGGGGACCCTATGCGTCGCTGATCCGCAGCGACTTCAGATCTCAAGTGTGGAGCATCATACGACCTGGTAAGTTTTGAATGGAGTTGAAGACTCCGAAAGTTTTACGCCTATATCCCATAGGCGTGAAAATCGCGTGAGAAATACGATGCGAGTTCTAAGGTTGTTTTTGTTGCTTTTGAGGCGCAATGGGAAGTTGGATCGCCGAGCAGATCGATGAGACGAATAAGAAGAGTTTGACATTGAACAATGACGCTTTAAGGGATCTTCTCAAGACTGGCGTGATAGAAAAGCTCCGATTGGAGAATGACGAGCTCTCACAGAAGAATGAAAGGTTTCTCTCCTGCTCTACCACAGGTTAGTGTGTAAAATTAATTTATGCGGTAAATCGTGCAAAGAAGGCGGCGACCCTCCGAGGCTAGCGCACTATCGGAACGAAAGGCCGAAAAGATGGTCTCGTGATGATGAAGAGCCTGAAGACCCCGAGGGCTACGGACCGGGTGGCTATCATCCCGTGCGCATTGGCGACGTTTTTCACCGCCGATATCACGTCGTTCGCAAACTCGGCTGGGGATCTTCCTCCACCGTTTGGTTATGCTGGGACTCTGAGGAGCACCGCTTTGTCGCTCTCAAAGTCGTTAAATCGGCGGAACGTTACGCTGCCGCCGCGATGGAAGAAGCTCAGGTAACGTGCGGTGACGCTTGTGCATCTCACAGACTTTCCTTGCAGATGCTGCTTGCGTGCAACGAGAAGAAGGATGGCGAGCATCCTAAGCGCGTTGTGCAGTTGTTCGATAAATTTACGATCAAAGGACCGAACGGCATTCACGTTTGCTTGGTTCTGGAGGTGATAACGTCACCGTCAAGTGATCTTTACGTCTTGTTTCCAGGCGTTTGGTGGCGACGTGCTGCAGCTAATTATCAGCAACATGTTCAATGCTTTGGCAGTGTCACAAGCGCGCGAAATCATACGGCAGCTCCTGGAGGGCTTGTGCCACCTGCACGAGAACAACATCGTCCACGCGGATATCGCACCCAACAACCTGCTGTTCACGAAAGCGCCAAATGAGATCAGACAGAAGGCCGAAGAGGAGCTCGATTACACAAAAAAGCGTTTGGCCAAGGTAAACGTTTGGCCGGACATCTCTCCTGGCGGCGGAATGCTGTTACAGCTGCAGGATTTGACCGCAGGTCAGTTGTAGTCGATAACAAAGCTCACATTCGCATTTTCAGAGATCGGCGACGCCGCCAGAGAATATTGTTGGCAATGGGTGGATGAGGGGTGGGAAATGAAGATCGGCGATCTGGGAGGCGCGTGCTGGACGCATGACCGCCGCATCCAGAACGACCAGAACCGCCAATATCGCAGTTTGGAACTCGTCATCGGTGCCGAATTCGGTCCTCCCACTGACATCTGGAGCACCGCGTGTGTGGCGTTCGAGCTGGTGACCGGCGATTACTTGTTCCATCCAGGTCGAGATATCGACTTGAACGAAGATGAGCAATTGGGGCGCGTCATTGCACTGTTAGGCCCTGTCCCGCCACAAATCTTGGAAAAAGGTGCCGAATGGAGGAACGTGTTCAGCGAGGTATGTCACATCTTCTAACATCACTTCCCAGTTTCACTTTTCCCGTGGTCCAGTCAGGTTTACTGCTCAATACAGAACCAGATCCAGAGGACGACTCTGAATCGATCATGCTGGACTATTTCGAGTGGAAATTCTGGTACTGGGATCAGGAGGAAATGGAAGAATTCGCGGATTTCCTAACATCTATGCTCAAATACGACCCGAGCGAACGCGCAACGGCTGCTCAGTGCTTGAAACACCCGTGGATGCGGGCACGGCCAAACCCAACACGGGCTGTCTTTATCAAGCACCGCAAGCGTAATTTTGATGACGATGAAGAGTCTTAGTGTTACCTGCGTTGCATTACACCTTGCGTTGTATGTCCTCGTCTTGTCTTGTCGTCAAGTCCCATCGAAATTCACACATAAGACGGAGTTTTTTCTCTGTAACAAGATTCAAAAGCATAAAAATTTCCCTAAAGCATGTTACAAGTAATTTCAAGAAGAAATCATAAAACAGATCAGCTCTCAAACCGCCCGTAGCGCGTAGAAACCAGATAACGACGGTTTCCTTCTCAAACGTGCAGTCGTTGTCCGCACGTACTCTAATCACTTCGCCTCTGTGACGCACGTGCGCGCGTTTATCACCTCAAACACCAATATGATGCAACAGAGCCGATCTATCGCCCTCGACCTTCGTTCTCTGAACCCTGCCACCGTCATTTCCCATCGTCGCGCTTCACGTGATCGCGCTTCGCTCGTTGATCGCTTCTCGTCGTTTTGTGTCGATTTGTTTCCGCGCGTACTTTGTGCACCACAAAACGCCCTTCCACTCATTTCGCGCTTTCTGGACCCGTTTGCACTGTACCAGAGAGGCATTCTCGTTTTCATCATCGATTTTTAATATCGGTTACGGAAAATAAACAGATTCAGCACAAAATTTCATTTTTACACGAGTTGAAGTCACAAATTACAAATACAGTACTCACGGAGGGAACTATGAACCTAAATGAAGGGCCTGAAGGAGAGTTCGTATGTACAGAAGAGGAGGAGAAGGAAACAAACGATTTCTTTGAGATCATTTGGCGTAAAGGAAGAGGAGAAAAGCGACTGAAGGTGTGTGGCGGCCCGGGTTACGGTATCTAGCTGAGCAGTTTTTGGACAAATCGTTGCGTGGTCTCGGTCTCCATGTCGAATCCGCCGTTGCCGAGATTGAAGTCAAAGTACTCCACCGTGGTGAGATTGGAAATACTGGCGGAGTTGCAGAGTTGGTTGTCGGTGGGGAATATTCCTGAGTTGATCGGGTCGTCGTTGAGATTTGCGTAGGTGGAGAAGTCGTTGGAGACGAGGTTGTAGGTGGCGGGAGGCGTGGGTTGCTGCTGCAGCGACTGTGGAGTCGGGTGAAGCATCGACTGGGGCGGAAGCAGCACTGGAGACATGTTGGAAGGAGCTGTGAATCGAGGAGCACCCAGATCTGAAAGCAATCACGGTTATCGCTGCTCGGGCATCGGGCGACTGAAGGAGAGCACGATTTTTGATCGGAGCGCGCGCAAAAGGATCCGGAGAACAATTCCAGGTTTGTTTTCTTTTTGTTTTTACGCGAAAGAGCAAATTTGTTTTTCTTCTAGGAACATTCTTCTCCCGCGCTCTTTTCTTGTTTTTCGCTCCCTTTTGGAGAATTCAACTTTTGATGATTGGAATACTGTGGCAAACAAGATAATCCAAACAGGCGCGTGACGTGCCCGGAGAGAAGAAAACATGAATTCGCGCGTCGACCCTTCGAAAACAGGGCGATGATCTCTAATTCGCGCGCCAATCGCCGGTCCGTCCACTCGGCATTCGACATTTGCGTGGCAAGAAACGCTAATTTACAACCGGTGACGTCGCGCGCCGTAAACACACACGACGGCGCCGGGGAGCTGCGGCCCCGCTGACGTCATCGCCGATCTCCGGGGCGAAAAATTAATTGCAACGCGGAGAGTTTCGCGGTGATGTCAGCGCGGAAACGAGGAGAACTCGCGAACGCACTCACCCTGAGGCGACATCATGGTCGGAGGAATCGAGTTTGGCGAAGCGCTCGCCTTGCGCGCCTGGACCGTCCGGTGGAGTTCCATGCGAATGAGTTCCGACCGCGAAGGAGGTCGCTGGGAGCCGTTGCTCCACCCGTTTGCGTTATTTTGGTTGTCGAAGCTGAAATCGAAGAGATTAGAGACGCTGAGTTGAACTCATGGAAGGACGCTTCAATCAACAAAATTCGTTTTTTTTTAGCTTTTACCAAAGATCTATCGCAATTGGTGCAAATGGCAGAGTGGAAGCACCGATCGCTAGCGCATTCCGGCGAATCCTCGCCAAATGGCCTTTCGTCCTCCGTCATGAGGCGATGATTAATCTTCCTTTCGCTTCTAAGGAAACTCACAAAAACGCAAACTTTCGCAAAAGGTCAGAAATCCCAAAGCTCAAAAGATATTTGTTGCGCGAACGGAGAATAAACGCAAACTGATCTGCTTACCAGTTGTAGGGACTCAGGTGATTCGGCATCGGCGTGGACGGCTGCGAATTGTAGTGACTGGAGGGGACCGAATTGGTCTGCGGGTACATGGGACTCGCCTGTAGGAACATCGCACTCTGCATGAGAAGACCGATGGCACGTTCGCTTACCTGGAAACCTCCCATCGACTGGTTCATATAGGGCTGCTTGGGCGGACGATCGATCATCCCGTTCGCCGTCTTCCGTTTCTTGTTCGCTCCTCCCTTGCTCTGGTCGGGAACCACCTGGAGCGCTGGCGGAGGTTGGATCTGGCCACCCATCGGCGCGCCTAAGTGGTGGTGCTGGTGCTCGAACATCATCGTCGTCTGAAAACAAATCACGTCAGGCGATCGGAGATTCTCAGGTTCCATTTCAAGCGCGATGGCGCTAAAAATAGCGCGCAATTGTTGTTCTTGAGAGCGCGAAGGCGATCGAACCGGATGGAATGTTACAGCGATTGTTTTCCGAAGCGAAAGCGATCGAATCGGAAATTGTGGGAAAGCGGCTCGCGGGCACGTGGAGTTTCGCGCGAAAAGCGAAAGTCGCGCGGCGGCGGGCGTGCGCTGCATCGCTTTGCGGACTCGCATCCCCTCGGGAGCGGCGAACGGAGTTATCTCCGCTGCACAAAATGACTCAAAGCGAGCGAGAAGATCAAAGAGGCGTGATCGTCGACGAAAGTTAAAGAATCGATTGATTAGCGATGATAAGGAGGAAGGAACACTCGTTAAGGTCACGTGCCAGCACCGCTTACTGACCCGAAACGCTGAGTTTTGCACTAAACGCGAACCGGGAAGGCGAAGCAGGAAGTGGGGGCGGCGATTGAATTAATTTCAAATCGAATATAACGAGAACGGAAGTATGCCTACCTGACTCTGTTGCTGCTGCTGCTGCTGCTGCTGCTGTGCTGCTGTGGTGCTGCGGATGGCACATACTGTAGTCGGGAGGTGGGGAGATTCCGCTCCATTGACTCTGATGGATTCCGTTAGACGAGGTCGACGTCATCATCATGTTCTGGCCGAGTGGCTGCGGATTCTGCGGCTGCTGCTGCTGTTGCTGATGATGGTGAAACATCGGGTGCATCTGGGGAGACGACTGATGCGGGGGGTGATCGAAGAGTCCGGAGGTGGAGGCGGCAGCCGCGGAGAAGGCACAACTGAAAGAAGACAAAACTTGAGAGTTTCGGGAGAATCGGAAGTTTGCGTTGTTGTTCTGTCGGCGCTCGCGGCGCTTTGTGGTCGACGCGCGGCGCACAAAAGAAGGAGAGAAAGCAGGAAAGCACTAAAGAGGAGCAAACGTGCTCCGCGAACGAGTGATAAGGAGCAGAAGACGTGTGAACCGACGAGCAAACACCAAACAGTCAGTCAGTTTGCAGGAAAACAGCAAAAAGCGAGCGAAAAGCGTTCGTTTTGTGACTAGGCGAGAGGATTCACGCGTGACTACGGTAATGAACAGGCCTAACGAAGCTAAACAAGTTAAATCCGCTTCGAAAACACCTTTTCGAAAAACAAAAACACCAAAACAGTACTTTTGTTTGTTTCCCTCGCGGAGAACCTTTCGGAAGACGATAATAAGTTGATTAACGAGTTCCTGACGAGCTACAGTAAACCGGTGCGAGCGAGTTGGTCGGAACAATTTCCGCATCTCCAAAAAGCGAAATCGAAGAATGCGATTCGCACAAAGTGAAAACAGGATCCGTCACGAATCTCTTTCCAAAAAACAACAACAACGGAACGGCGGCAATCGCGATCGCGAGGAAGTGATCTGAGATGTTGGCAGCGCTTCAGGTCGGACACACACAACGACTCCAGCAAACAAGTTGCAAGTTGAGGGCGGAAGACGCCGTCGATTGAGTCCAATTTGTTTGCTTATGTCCGGAAGGTCGCGAGGGAGACGACGATTCCTGGCAGAAGCGACGACGGAGATGCATTTAGAAGAACAGCGGAGAAATGGCACCCAGAGTACGAGCATTTGGCACTCGGGCGGCCGTGTTGGTAAACAAAAAGTTGTTGTTGTTGTTGACGCGTGAGGAAGCGCGATCGAAGCGCGCAGGAATTGCGGAGAGCGGAGGGGAAGGAGCGCCGCCGTTCCTCGAGTGACGTTGGTGATCCGAGATCGCGTTTGCAGCGCAATGGGAGGAAAGCATGAGTCACGAGGTGATTTCGTGCACGAATAAATCTGCACTTTGGAATGAATTCGAGAGGACAAAAGCGGATGAAAAGATCACGGAATGACGACGATTTCGATTTTTGAGCGCTTTTGGCCCATTCTCTCCCTACAGTACTCGCACAGAAGGGAAGTGGGGAAGAAGGACTTCCAGATTTCCAAGAACGGTCCACTCGTTGCGCGCGTAGTGGGAAAAGACGAAAACGACTCGTCAAGTAGGCCACACGATGATCGCGCAGTCGAGCAGAACCAAAAAACAACAACAAACATCGTCGGTCAGACACACTCACTCCCCCCTCACGTGAACGGGTTTGTGGCGCGCGCGCGACGAAAACAAAAACAAATAAACGATTCGATTTGGATCACGGATCTCCTCCTCGACGAAGACGGCGGCGAATCCGACGACGTCGCTGTCCGGAACCTCGGCGACATTATTCTTAGCAGCCGCTTCAGAGTCCGCAGACGAAGAGACGCCGCGATTCTTACAAATTCTTCCCTTTTCTCCACAAAAAGAGTTTCAAACCGCCGAGAATAGACGCCCGCTGAATCAGTTTGCGACTTCGCGACGACCAACGCGCAAAACAAAAGACGAAAACGAGAGGAAACAGCAAAAATGAGAAGACGAAGATGAGCCAGAATGTTTGGACGATCGAAAACAAAAAAACGCAGACGGAGAACGCGGAAATGTTGAAAGTAATTAGGCGCGCAAATATTTCGCATTTTTTGAGACCAAAAGCCGACGAACCGAAATGCAACGCGCAAAATGTGACCCTCTTCGACCCTCGTGAGCGCACGAGTTGAGTTGAGGTTGTGAGAACCTTTCTAGATTCGCATATTCGCGTCCGTGATTGCGCTGGATGAGTTGGAAGAGGATCCGTTCTGCTAAACTTTTTGATTTCAGATAAAAATGAGACCTTTCGGGTGCGCTGCTGACGCGACAGACAGTCGCGACGCCGACAGACACGTGTAACAACGCCGCATTTGCCGAAACATTACAGAAATGAATCACGCGGGCCAAATCCTCCGAATTTTCGCTCCGAATGCAAAGCAACTTGGTGAGTCCGCTCGAGTATACAGTAATCCTCAAGAAAGAAACCTCCGATGTGAAAATCGATTTCTTCCGGAAGTTCAAACGTCATCGGCGTTCTCTTGCGACTAGTAAAAGTCGCACGCACGTTGACGACTCGATAAACCGTAAAATCCGTGTTTCGCGTTTCTAATTTCGTGTTCACTGCGCCAATCCAATTATCAACTTTTGCTGTAAATGGGCACTCCGAGGGGGCAAAAACGCCCAGCGCCACACAACCAAAGTATCACCCGAAGAGTCAATAAATAAATTAACACGCATGTGTGTAACTGTGCTCGTCATTCCGAAGATGAAACGACAGCACGGCTTCTTACGCCTCCGCATGGCGCTTTCAGACAAACTACACATGCGATGAAAGTGGCGCTCGCGCTGGAACGTCCCCATTACCCTTTGGCGGCAGACGCCCGCAGTGCAAAGATCGTTAGCCTCTCGCGCGCTATCGGAAGCACAAAAAGTTTGTCGCGAGGAAATGATTAGCCGAGCGAGCGAGTGAATTCGAAGGATCGCAGCGTGCGCGTCAGCGGATAATCGTCCGAGAGACAAATTTCTCGAATTCGAATGAATCTTACTTGTTCTCGGCGGCAGCGGGGAGGAATCGGGCGGAGGACTGCGACGCTGAGAGGAACGACGTCATCTGCGGCGGATTCTGGAACATCTGAGAAGGCGGCGGATTCTGGAGCGGAGTCGTCGGAAGACGCGTTGGAGGAGGATTCAGTCGCTTCTCGTCGTCGGCGGCAGCGGCGGCGACGGACTTGGCGCTGAAAAGACGAAATTTGATTAACAGAGAAGAGGAACAGGTGAATCGAAGGAGATCCAATTCAATTAAATGAGTTTCTGCGCGCGAGCGCGGGAAGCCGCCGTAATATGGGATTACGAGTGCGCGGACGTCACGAATGCGATAAGAGGATTCGAGCGACACGATCGGCATCCGCGGAGCCTGCAGGGAACCTTTTGTATGTAAATGTGTGTGTGTGTGTGTAAACAGCGATTACAACCTTTATAGGCCGAGAATTCGATATTGATCAGTTGGTACGTGTCAATACTCGGCTGTTTATTTTTGTCATGAAGCGAAAACGATTAAAGAGAGTGAAAACAAAAACAAAACAACGCGGAGGTAAACTCTCGCAGCAGAATGCAAACGTCACTTTATTTCTGCGATTGTAATCACTTTGAGAAGAGAGTACGGTACGATCTTCTGATGGCGCGAATGCAAAAACCCGATGGCAAGAAACCGAACAGCGGCCGGGAAAACAACGTTGCAAGGGGGACGTGATCAAACAATGTTCCAATTAGCGCAGCAATCACCTTTCATTTCAAGACCGAAAACATCGAAAACATGCGTGCGTGAGATTCAATTCGCGAAGGAAAACGGCGGAGGTCCTGCGACGACGAAAGACGTCCGAGTGTTTTTGTTTTCGCGCGTAAACGAATGGTACCGCGAGGCAATAAATATTACGCTCCTCGAGAGAGAGACAACTCGCGGCACAATGACCGTTGGTCTTCGCCGAAACGAGGAGTCAAAACAAATGCGCGCTTGGCTCCGCAACGGACGGATTGACTTCGCAAGGCGGTCAGTGGTACTCGCGCGCGGTTAACGCATGATTTTGCTGCGCTGTGTGTGGTCCAAATGCACTTTTGCGTCATTCGCGTGCACCGCGAATGCAGACGAACGGAGGAAGTACTAAACTGGAAACGCTGAAAGTCGACTTCCGCGTTTTTTCGATTCGCGCGCAAAGCGCACCGCGAGGCAGCGGAGCAGTTGGGAGGAATAAGTCCGGAAAAGGGATCTGAGTCAGTGGGATGTCGACGTAAGCGATCAGGGAGGAGAAAAACAAGAAAACAGGCTGTTGAAAACATAACCGCGAGATTCAATTGCGAAAGTTGAGCCAATAACAGGAAAGCAGGAAAGTGTTGGAAAGGAAAACATCGACAACAACTTTTCCTGATACCCAAATATTGATTCTGAAGGCTTTTCTCTGTAAATAGCGTTTCTAAGCTGTACGCGCGACATTCGGAAAATGCGCGTGGATAACGCGAATGCCGCACGCAACCTCGAATTGCAGCTTTTCGTCAAATTGGAGTGGCTTTCTGCAAAACAAGCAGATTTATCGCATTTCATCTCTGATGACGTGTTGTGACTAATTCCATTACCAAAACAATCGTGTTTTGACATCTGAATACGCGGGAGATCATCCCAAAGCCGATGATCATTGGAAGCGGACGGAAAACTAATGTTTTCCTCCGGAATGTGGATGTGTGGAGTCAGAATTAATTAGAAAACAGCGGAGAGAACGCGAAAACGGCGAACTGAGGGATTCGCGCTCCGTTTGGTGACGCGGAGAAGTGACGCGCGGAATCCCCGCAGGAATTTCGGCGCCAAGTTTTGTCCGAAAGTGGCGGCGGCGAACACAAACGCCACAAATCGTCGACGACGACGACCGACGACGACGACGACGAAAGGAGGAGTTTTTGATCAAAGAAAAGGCGGGAAAACAAAAACATGTTGACAATTGAAGCTTGTTTTTGGGCAAACGCGTCGCTGGTTAAGGCACAGGGCCAAGAAGTGATGATGGAGTGCGCGGCGATTAAGGCAAGAGAGTTCCACGAGTTGTTTGGGTTCGGGATACGGTAGCGGGAGATGTTTTCGAGAGGAGGCGGACACCGAAAGGAGCGAAGTTGGGGAAACACGTGCTAAAGGATGATTTGGGGGACTTTGTTTTTGGTTACGTGCCGTGTGACGAGTGACGTCATCACACCGAGTGGCGTGCTACGGCACGTAGACGTCCAACAAGGCAGGAGGGGATATCAAG
Organism: Steinernema feltiae; assembly: GCA_007213375.1. Classification (NCBI taxonomy): domain Eukaryota; kingdom Metazoa; phylum Nematoda; class Chromadorea; order Rhabditida; family Steinernematidae; genus Steinernema; species Steinernema feltiae. The sequence goes on from MQUG01003380.1 coordinate 19,646, forward strand.
CGTTCCTTTGTAACTTCAGAGCCTGTGAACCTTGCGAAAGCGAGTCTTAGGAGCGCAGTTGACAACAGAAACTCAATTTAGTGGATTCCCAGAAGTGTAAAAACACAATTAGGACCATGAGTCTTAACAGCGCGCTGTCCTACAGTAGAAGCCTCGTTGATTCATTCGAACGTGAACTCTGAGCGCGCGCGTCGTTCTCGACACACAATGCTAGAGTTGCTCACGCGTCACAAACGGCCGCTCGCAACTCGATTCAACTCGTTTCCACGTGTTTCAAAAACGTGCGCGTCCAAGAATAGATCAGAGTTGCCGTGGAGACCCCTCTGCACGCTCCCTCATACCCCCCAATCAGCGTCTTCAGGTTCCGCACAGCCCTGTTTTGCATTTTCTCGCGACTCATCTGCGCAAATCGACTAATTGTTGTGAGTGAACGCCTCTTTCTCCCAAATTTTCAGAATTGGTTTTCCCTCCTCCACGCGGCGTTCTGGATCCTCTTCTCCGATTTTCCCTCAATTCTGATGCTTTTAGGCGATGAACACGGACGCGATGCGTGCGCACGTCGAGAAACTTCGTTTGGAGGCAAACTTTGCGCGTAAGAAGGTCTCCGAGTGCTGCAACGAGTGAGTTTCCTCCGTTTGCGGCTCTGATTGGCGCGATTTCAGTCTGCTCGAGTTCTGCGAGCGCGAAAAGTCGGAGGACGCGTTGCTGAGCGGCTACGGGGAGAACCACAATCCGTTCCAGGAGAAGAAGTCCTGCTCTGCCCTCTGAACCCTCGATTTCCCGCCCGCGACCGTCGTGTGGTAATAAACGTTTCCTCCTCACCTCTTCGGTCCTCGTTTCCGCGGTTCTTTGTTCGTTTGGCGCTTCGATTTCGTCGGTGTCGGCGGCGCATCTGTGGAGAGCGACGGCGGCGATGTCGGAGGTTCCAAGAGACGCGCCAGCATCGACGAGTTGCTGAAAGAGGAGAAATTAGAGATTTCGGGGATCGGAGACCGCTGGATTTACGTCGGTCGCTCGCGACCTTTCCGCCGCAAACCAAAAGTCAACATTCTTTAATGAAGCCGACCGCTCTCATCGTGTATTAATAAATATTGAATTAAGACTGCATTTTGATGGTTCTGAGGCGTTGAAAACACAAAATTCCGTGTCTGACAAAGCTAGAATCTCGTTGGACACAACTGCGCGAGGGACAATTAGAGCCAAAAGTCAAAGATCGCAACTGCAACGCGTCTTGGAATTTGTGACGAAATCGGTGTTTCTGATGTGTCGTAAACAACGCGTAAACAGCGGAAGTCGCGATAAACAACACTCGCCTGTTATGCGCGGTCACTCCGGGCGGCGGCAGCATTGTAGGCGTGTTGGCGCTCTGGTGCCAAAGCGCCGAATTCGCGGTCGTTATTTTCGGCTCCGCGGGGAGCGGCGACTTCATCGAGCGACTCATCGGTGGAGACTCCATGAGCTGAACCGCCGAGTCGGCGTCGACTGCAGAAGCGACTGAAATTGAGAGATTAAACGAGACGAGGACGCGTTCCCCACCTTCAGCATCGTGTCGCGTTGATTCTGAGGATGCAACAGACCCGCTTCCCAGGCGGCTTCATCGCCTGCAACCGCTGACGTCCTTGCAGAGAGTACGGCGGAGGCATCGCGATGTCGTCCGGGATTGCGGACGAGTCGGGAGCCGACTTCTTGCGAGCATTCGCGCGAGGAGCGCGCGGTTTGCGCTGACGCTTCGGTTTTCCCGTTTTCGGATTGATTTCGACCTGAGGAGATTCTGAGAGAGCGATGGTCGCGTGCGGCTGCATCGCTTGAGGTGCGAAAGAGTTCTGAAAGAGCGCCTCAATGAGGAGAGAAGCTATAGCAAGAAGCGTCTTGCAGCGAAATGAGAAGGCGCGCCGGAATAACTCCGCTGAGCGGCTTATGTCTCATCTGCAGAGCGCGCCTTTCGCGCGAAGCACAAACGTACCGGTGGATGACCAGATGAAGGATAGTGAAAGACTTGGAAGGAGTTGTGGGAACCCGTGAGAGGAGGCGCCGACTGCGGAGTCGCGAAGAACTTCCGCGAAACGTCTCCGCCGTTCGGACGCGTCGACATCCGCTGAGCTGACTGTAGAGATTCGTTCTGCGCTAGGATACTGTAGTCGGCGGCTGGAGGGCGGGGCCAACGCGGCAGCGCTTCACGAGGATCGCTATCGATTGGTGCCGACTTCGGAACGGACTGTTTTCTGCTTCTGAAAGGCGCGAAATGAAGATGAGGGACGAGGGAGGGACGATTCGAATATTTTAGATTTTGTAGTTCAAATCCTCGTTTTAGAGTTTTGAACGTTTGATTTGTGGATTATCCGCTTGGAGTGACACGACGAAATCCGAAAACGGCAAATCTATATCCACACGTCGAGCCTCGCGGCACCCGGCTGATCGACCGAGCCACGCGGAATCCGAAGGCCGAACATACGAACATTACAGTGCGAATGTTTCGTCTGCTTTCGTGGTTTGAGACGAAGACGGTTTTTGATGCGTTCGACGGAGAGCAGCGAACTTTGAATTTTCGGGCGAAATCGTGGCCGACCTACCGTACTATCGAGGCATTCCAAAGTGACGGTCTCGTTGGGTTGGCGGCTCCTCTTCGACTTCGCCTGCGTCGTCAGCGTCCACTCGTCGATGCAGAGGATGAGTTGCGCCGAGGAGCACTGCGCTGCTGAAACGGGTGATACTTTCAGATCTGCACCTTCGGAAGCCTGATCCAGGGCAGCAAACAATGCAGAATGAGTGCCACAAGATGCTCATTGCGAGTGCGGAATCCCAATCGGGCGCGCGATCTACGCATAAACAGAATCGGGAATAATACAAACAGGAGTGTAAGATTACAGCGGCGATCGGAAACGATTAGCGCCACAAAGACGAAATAAAGCGAAATACGATCGTCTGATTGAGCCCGATAACGCAGCGAGCGCTTGCGGGGTTCAAGTGGCTTATGCTGCGCCGCCTGATAATCGCCATTCGAGTGCCATTTTTCGCCTTGTACGGTAGCAGTCGGCGCTGACGAAATGTCGAAATTTTTTGGTGAAAGTCACGATTTGTAGCTGTGCGATAATTGTGGTCTGTGGGTTGTGCTTACGCAAATGCCAAAAGAAGTGGACGAAGACGCCGCTGAAATCCACGAATCGTCACTCGAAAATCGCTGCGCTTCCCGCATCCGATCGTCTCGTCTGCAGATTGAGACGCGACAGCACCGAAGCGGACAGAGCGCGCCATTTCAGGCGGTGACGTCCTCCGTCCACCCGCGCTGATAACGCGCGTCGCACGTGAAGAGTGCGCGGAGACCAAGAGACCATTGCAGAAGGCAAAAAGCAAATAAAACAATTCGAAGCAAACGGAACGCGCGATACTTTATGTGGAGATGATGAATTTAGCGCCGATCGATCAGAGTTTCGCCTTGTTTGAGCAGATTGACGCGTTGGCGCCACACAAAGGCGATTCGGGGACAAGAGCTGACCAGCCGCAGACCGCCGTGAGCCCAATGCGAGATTGTTTGATGGTCAACGCACGTGAAATCGACAATTCGGGAGTTGGAGGTTGCAAGAGAAGCTGCGGACTTGTGATTGAAATCGGTCGAATTGAAGGAAAAACGCCTCTGGAGATTGTGAGGAAAAGGGACATGAGACCGAATTCTTGATGAATCTGCTGCGTCTTATGGAGCGCTGAAATCCCGCTTTGACGCAAATCCGGACATAAGCAGCCACGAAAGGGGACTCAACACGCGATTTTCACTACAAAAACTCTTCTCGCCTCCAATTCAGACACAAAATTCACGATGCAACTGCGTTTGTCCACTCTTGTTTGTCTTTTATGAGTAATTCAAACCTTGAACGACTCAGAACACAAACAGAGCGCAAGCGGGAGCGCGAT
>MQUG01003381.1:0-20090 GCA_007213375.1 Steinernema feltiae
CATGAAAGCAAAAAATTATTAAATAACTATTTTTTAAATCAAATTAAATTAATATTTTCGATTTTCCAACAATTTAATAAATAAAGTGATATTTATTTAATAAAAATTATAAACAATTAATAAAAAACAGTAGTCAAAAATACGGACGTTAATTTTAAAAAATTCCAAAAAATTAAATTTGGATACGCATCCATGAATGTGCAAAAAAATTATCCGATGGTTTTTATTTAAATCAAATTAAATTAATGTTTTCGATTTTTCAACAATTTAATAAAACTGATAATAAAAATTATATAAATTTAATAAAAAACGGAATAATCCTCAAATAGTTTTTTTATATTCTATTCAAAAAAAATCATGTAGCCTTTAGTTAAACGACAATTAGGACCGGCGTTTATAAGCCAAAAATGAATTTGAAATTCAATAAAAAATATTAGATTAAGTGGAATAAATGGTGCTATTAATTTGAAATAAAAATTGTCCAGAAGACAACGTTACGGTAGCCGAATAAATTAAATTTAACAATTTAATTCTCCACAAGAACATTGTTTAGAGAAAATGCAATGGAATTTGATGGAAAAGGAGTAGCGACAGTAGCTACAAAAAGACAGAGACGTAGCGGGCAGTTAGCAAGCGAGCGCGCGGGTCGAGAAATCGATTGTTTGGACGAAAACAAATTTTAAGAATCAATTGGATGACGACAAAAATATGGACTTTAATTTTCAGAAAATTCCAAAAAATTAAATTTGGAGACGCATCCGTACGCATCCAAAAATTATTAAATAACTTTTATTTAAATCAAATTAAATTAATATTTTTGATTTTCCAACAATTTAATAAATAAAGTGATATTTATTTAATAAAAATTATATAAATTTAATAAATAACGGCGTAATCCTCAAATAGTTTTTTTATATCCTATTCAAAAAAATATTTAGCCTTTACTTAAACGACAACAGGACCGGCGTTTATAAGCCAAAAATGAATTTGAAATTCAATAAAAAATATTAGATTAAATGGAATAAATGGTGCTATTAATTTGAAATAAAAATTGTCCAGAAGACAAGAAAGACAAGAATTTGCAACAAGAAAATCTAAAGAATACAACGTTACGGTAGCCTAATTAAATAAGTTTAACAATTTAATTCTCCACAAGAACATTGTTTAGAGAAAATGGAAAGTCAGAGTCTTGCCAAAAATTTCAGATTTCAGGTTCTGTCCTGCGAGGTAACGATGAATGTTCCCCGATTTTGAGCAACTGCGTTATTGACGCATCCACGACGCAATTGCGAGATCGCCCACGAATAGAGTTCATCTCACTTGCTAAGTCGGCTCTCTTCAAATTTCAGCAAATTCACCCAGACTTCGGGGAAAAATTTACAAATTTAAAACTCGTGGTTTTTTAAAACTAATTAAATTAATGAAATTGATTCAAGTCAACAAAAATAAATAGTAACTTGATAAAAAAAGAAAATAATGAATTTAAAATTATAATAAATAAATAATTCAAGTTCATTCAGCCGGCTGCGGATCTCCTCAAAATAAAATTAGCGCCAATTAAACTTCTTTTTTTTCTAAAATTTGTTTCACTTTTTAATGATGGCAACTGTCCGGCCGAACCTGTGATTTTTATGTTTATCGAGCTTAGCGATCAAACAAAGTCACACGTCAATTAATCAGCTGGCTGAACTCATGATCTGGCGTACACAAGAGGGACACGAGTTCGCAGGGTAAAAAATCAACCGATTTTAAAAGCTTTTAAAGAATTCAAAAATTTTAAACGAAAAATGAATGAATTGAAGACTGCTGAAGGCAAAAATAATTTTTTTAAGTAAAAAATATAAGGTATTAGGAGTCAAAGATATTGGATATTGGCTAAAGAGAGTAAAGGGAGTATAGCAGCGGGAAATCTCAAAAATATTTAATTAAAAAAAAAACGTAATTTTCTCAAAATTAGCGCGATCATTAAGATTATTGCAGTCACTTGACTTTCACAAATATAATTGGCCGAACCAGCGAAAAATGCCAAAAATCCAGCTAATGCGACAAATATCAAGCGCCACTTCATTCGGAACTCTAAAACCCGACGTGAGATTAGCACAATCGATGCCTCCTTTCACCGCAGGCAGACAGACGAACGGACAGACAGACCAACCCGTCTGCCTCTCGCACACAAACTCCAGGAACCGAGCGGACACTAAATGACGCAAACGGGCGGCGAACGACCTTCACGACGCGCCGACGAGTGTCACCACCCGTTCGCGTGTCCCGTTCGTGCCAGTGAGAAACGTTTCACTGGGCGGGCACTCTCATCAGCAGCGAGCGAGCGGCGAATAGCGGCGGTGGAGGCGAACAGCATGAACTTGCACTTCTCCCTGTCGCCGCGTCAAGTCGAAGTGCAATCCGAGGAGGACGACGAGCTGCTCGTTCGTTTCCTTATAGTTCGGACCCGGTTTGCGAAATTGGCATCGAGGGAAAGAGGGGGAGACACGTACCCAGCTGGCACTGTGACACGAATGTGTGCGAGCAAACTATGAAAATGGGGAGAAAAGTGCAAAAAACGAAATTAGAATTTGGACTTTTGAGGGAAGTGACCCTTACTATTCAAAAATTGATCTTGATTTTTGGTTTTAAAGAACTTTGTGTTGTATTTTGGCGTCACGTTCTAATAAAAGACGAGATGGATTTTAAGCAAAAAAGACTCTTTTTTAACTTTAAACTTTAAAATTGTGCAGAAATTCGTTCATTTGTCTCTTAGCAGTTACACGGTATTTGTTAGGTCGGAAAGATAAAATAAGAGAGACCTGACATCAAACCTCAAAAATAGCATTCATTTTAAAATTTTTGTTCTTTTATTTTCAGACCTTAATTGTGAATACTTTACAGTTTCAACTAAGGAAAATTTAAATTTAATTAGCGTATGTTGAGAACAGAGAACAGAACCAAAAAATTAAATAAAAAGTCTTTTTTATATTTTGAATTTATTTTTTAAAATTTAATTTAATGGGGAATTTAAAAAGGATTTAAAAAATAAGTGCAATTGAGTGGAGCTCTCAAAAATTATCGATGAGCATAATCAATAAAGAACTTCTAAGGAAAAAATAAGAAAGGAAAAGGAATTTGAATTTTTGAAATGATCAAATGATGAGTATGCCGAATTTTGGAAAATTTAGAAAAAACGAAATTTAGAATTTGGACTTTTGAAGGATGAGGATCCTACTATCAAAAATTGATCTTGTTTTTCGGTATAAATAAACTATGTTTAGTTAGCCTTCTAAATAAAATAAGACAAGACTGAGTTCCGCAAAAATAACAACTATATTAAATTCATTTAAAAAAAAAGAAAAAAAGTTTCTTAAAAAGTAGTTACGCGGTATTTGAAAGATAATATAAGAGAAGCCTGACAGAACTCAAAAATAGTATTAAATTTGTTTATTTTTTTACACTGAATACTTTAGATTAATTCATCTGTTCAGTTCCAAAAATTATAAAGATAAAAAAGTTGACTTTTATGTGGAACAGAACCAAAAATATTATGCTAAACAATTTTGTTTAGTTTTAATTTGTGCGAATTTGCCTAAAAATGAATGCATTGAAGCATTGAAGAACTCAAAAAACAAAAACAGAATTTAAAAATAAAAAAACAAGAACAAAATAAACAGAATACTCTCAATTTGAATTAATGGTATTTACCAGCTTTGTTGTGCAGAAAAAATCTATCTGGATGAGGCCCTTTGTTTTATTAGTTGGCTGATGCAAAAATTTCCTTTTTTTCTTCAAAAATAAATTAAATTGCGCATTATGAGATTAATAAAAAATTTATTATTTAAAAAATTTAGAACGTCGGCATAAATAATCCAAAATTAAACGTAAAATTTGGATCAAACTGATAGATGCGTAAAGAGAGCTACACGTAGAGCCCATAATGATTCAAAAATGGTTAAAAGCAAAATCTTCGTCGCGTAACATGACGCGAGAATCCCGGATTATTCGACAAAAATTTTAAATTTTTTATGCTGCTGATAGCGTACGTACGTAAATTGCGCATTATGAGAATAATAAAAAGTTAATTATTTTAAAAATTTAGAAAAATTATTAGAGATATTAATTTTCAAACGATGTCACATCTGCTCAATACGCAATCTTTGGAAAAAAAAATTAAAAAGATTTAAAAAAGTTCACTTTTATGCAACTGCGGAACCGCAGAACGAACGTAAAAATCAAAGCTAAGCAATTTGATTTAGTTTTAATTTGTGCGAGCGACAGTTGCTCAAAAAAGGAAGCACCAATTTATGCTCTCAACGCGAATTAATCGCATTTACCAGCGTCTCAAGACAGCCGTCCAATTGCGCTCTTTTCTGACAAATCACGTCACTCAAAAAGTCAATTCAATTCCGCTGCAAATTCGTCCATTTTCGTCCTCGAAATAGCGCACTCGTGTTCGCGCGCACATTCTGTGACTCGACACGCGAACGACCGCCCGGCGCCGTTCCCCTTTTGCCCTTTTGGCGCAATTTTAATTCCTTTTTCCCGGGAATAGCTCTGCGGTTCGCGCTCGAGTGACCGAAGGGATTTTGAGAGGAAGGAGGGTGTTGTCGCGAGGACACACGACACGGAACAAGTGCGTAGAAGCACGAGTACTTGAGTTCGTGTGGCCATAACAAAGTGCAACGGCGATGGAGAGTTCAAATCAGAAGAATTAATTACAAGCCATAAATAACAAAATTATGGGTGCGATGCGATCGCCTAATTCAGAAAGACACCTTGCTATAGTCCAAAAATAAGATTCTTTGAGAACGCGAATGTTCACGCACAGAATAATTATCATTTTTGATTAAAATGAGACGAAAAATGGCTTCAAAAGTGATAGCCATAAAGGCGCATAGTTTATGAAAACTCACTCCGTTGTTCGCATTGATGAGTGAAGCTTGAACAAGACAAAAAATATTGTTTTTAATTGATTTTACGTTTGTAAACTACGCTTAAGATCTGATGTTCTCTTCCTTAAGAAGCATTGAACTTAGAAAGTTGAAGACAAAAAAATTTAATTTTATTTTTTGTAAATTTTTCATTTTATTACAAGCCTTAAATAATGAAAGGTTCGATACACCTAATTCAAAAGGGCAGCAGTCCACAAATTCTTAAATTCTTTGAGAACGCGATTTTTCACGCACAAAAAGATGAGCGAACGGTTTATGAAAACTCTGACTGGTTTCCTCTGCAGGTCTCCTTTCGAACAAAAATTTTTTTCATGATTTATAAACTCCGTTTGAGACTTGATTCGAGTTTGAGTTTTTTAAAATAAAATTGACGAGTTGACGAAAAATGGCTACACAACGCCGATCTTTATCTCCGTCGTTTGTTTCCTTCAAAAATTCAAGTTCGTCATTGATTTCCACAAAGTGGTCTTATGGGAAATTGGGAAAAATGAAAAGAAATTAAATTATCAAAAACTTATTTGTCGTTATAGTCGCGAAAACAAAAGAAATGTCCACGAAAAGATTCCACTCAGCCATCAGTCCAAAGTTCGCAGTTCAAAAAATAATTTAAAAAATTAATTTGTATTTTAAATTAAAAATTAATTTAATTTTAAAAAAATTAAAAGAATTTTAAACGATTTCCAAGAACGAGTCGAGCAGACGGTGTACAAAAAACCGCAAACCTCTCGAAGGTAATTACCGGAAAAAATTTGAGTTCCAGTGATTTACATGAAATTTTCATTGAATTCAATCGAAGCGTTTGATTTGAGTTTGAGTTGGAATGATTTTTATTTTGTAATATGTAGAAAAGACTTTGGAAACTTGTTTGGAAACTTCTGAACCACATCAAAAATACAAGTTTGCCATTTGATGTCTTTTAATTAAACATTTAAATGTAATTTAAAATCGTTAGAGTCCTTACCAAAAAATTATCTTTTGTAAGTGAGGAAACAGTCAAATAATTAAATTAAATTATCAAGTTCACAATTCAAAAATTCAATTTAAAAAATTCAAAGAATTCCAAGAATATTATTCATTTGAAGAGTCGAGGGACAAAAAAGGACAAAACTCTCAAAGGGATTTCCCGGAACTGCGATCCATTAGAATGTCGCTGCAGCGCGGCGTTAGTTACACTCCGCGCGTTAATCCCGGAAGTGCGCTCGCGCCGAGCAGCCATAAAGGCACAAATTTTGTGTTTGATCAGCTAGCGAGAGCTTGTGACGCGACAGACGGACACGGGGCCATAAAACCGACATAAAAAAGTGCGCAAAATCGGTTTTTTTGTCAGTGAAATACTGGAAAATCCTGAATAAAATGAAACGGCTTTTTAGAGTCAAACTAGCGATGAAAATGTGGTAGCAACGATACGGCTACGCGCAAGGACAAAAATAATGTTTTATTATCCAATAATACTGATTTAATTTTCAGTTATTTTAATGATTTCACTCTCATACTTGTGACTGTTGATTCATGTACTGCACGAGAGATTTCGGCGTTAGTCTAAAAACGGATTTTCTTTGATTTCACTAATAAGTGTTATAAAAGGTACATTTTTAATTAAATTAAATTAAAAATTAAATTGTATTTAAAAAGTTATGAGAAGTCGTACGAAGAAGCAAAAATGTTTTTTTTGTTCTGTTTGCTTGTTGTTTATTTGTTAAAAACGTCTTTTTTCAATTTATGATTATTTGAATTTGGTGAAGTGAAGCTGCCGCTCAATTGGTGCAAAACTTTAACTGTTTATCAGTACAATGTTAGTGAAAATGTGGAAAATCCGAAATAAAAAGAAAAGACGATGCATTTCCACAGTTGACCTAGCGATGAATTGCTGGTAGCAACGATAAGAATGCACGAAGGCAAAAATATCCGATAGATTTCAATAATACGGATTTAGTTTTCAGTTATTTAATTTTCATTTAATTTTTGATTTTCATAAATGATTTAATTTTTAGTTATTTTAGTGAATTAACGCTCAAACTTCTGACTTTGCTAATGCTGTAAATTTTATGTATCGCACGAGTCCAAAAATGGGATTTGCGTATAATAAAAGATTTAATTAAAAAGTTATGAGAGGTATTCTAAACCTCAAAAATGTTTTTTTTAAGATTATGATTATTTGAATTCGATGATGTGAAGCTGCCGCTCAATAGGTGCAAAAGTACGTGCAAAAATTGACTTAAATTGACTAAAAACTTTTATTTAATTTTTTACCTTTTTTAAAATTAAAAAGAAATTAAAAAGAAATATTTTCAGAGTTAAATGATTGTCTCGAGCTGCTCGTCGCGGAAAAACTAAAAATTAAACGATTGTTTTCATAATTGTGATGAAGTAAACCCGCGGCACATCAGGAAAACCTTTGGACAGAAGAATCGAATTTAATATTTCCGTTCGAAAGGATTGGATGCAAAAATTAAGCTGAACTCTTCATTTTTTTAAAATGAAAGTTTTTTCGTGAAACTTATACAAAAGTATACAAAAGCGTTGGTGTAGGGTAGGACATTCAAAAATACTCACAAAAAAAATTCATCGATATCCTCAACTAAAAAAAATAATAAAGTAGCTCTTTCTGTCTGCTACAGAAATTTTCAATTCATGCTGTTGACGAACTAAACACAATCGCATGAAGTTGCGACTCCTTTAAAATTAGATTTGAAAAAAATACTAAAATTAGAAATTTATTAAAAAATTATTAAAATTTTAAGACAAAAGTCTTCCTCAAAAAATCCAACATTTTAAATCTTTTGTAGCTTAAAATAATCCTGATTTTCACTTGTCATCACAAACTTGATGCCATGTAATGTTTTATCAAAAACACCAATTCGAGTCGATTAAAAACCAACAAAAAATGCAGAAAATAGATTTTTTTAAATATTCCAATTAAAAATTTATTAAAATTATAAGATGAAACTATTCCACTTTAAAATCCATACAAGCTCGTAAAATCCAAAAATTTGTATCATTTTAGGCGGGATCTTCATTTGTTATCAAACAGTTTATTTCCTCAAAAAATACCAAATTTGCCAAAAAAATTTCTCCATTTCCACCGAAAAATTAAATGTGCACTTTTATTCATTTTTAAAAAATTAGGCTGTCAAAAATTGAATGCAAAACAGCACGTTTATTTTTATGCAAAAGAACGTTGCGTAGAACAGTTCAAAAATAGTTTCATTTTTCTTTATTTATTGATGTTCTCAACCAGAAAATTTCGTGCTGCCGAACAAAAACCAGTTGCTTATTAAAATTTTTATTTTTATTAAATTTTTTTATTTATTTTATTTATTTATATTTTTTTTTATATTTTTATATTTTTATATATTTTATATTTTATATATTTATAAAAAAATTTTATAATTTTTTTATATTATAAATATATAATTTATAAAAATATAATTTATAATTATATTTTTATATATTTTATATTTTATATATTTATAAAAAAATTTATTAAAATTATAAGATGAAACTATTCCATTTTAAAATCCAAAATTGATGGAAGCTCGTAAAATCCAAAAGTTTGTATTATTATAAGCATGATATTGATTTGTCATCAATCAGTTTTTTAAAATACCCGACTTGAACGCAATTTTATCTTCATTTTCAAATATTAAATTCATCCTCATTTCGCAGGATTGTAAGTCAAAAAACTGCCGAGCAAGTAAAAAAGTAACTATACAACAACAACGACCAAATAGCAAAGCAGCCTTCGTTCTTTCCATCAACAGCAGCAGCGGCACCGCCGCCGTGGCACTCTCTCCCGTCGAGGCGATAATTAACATTCGCGTTCTTCTGCGAAGAGTCAACGCGGGTGGCAAAAGCTCAACGTATAAACACAAATATCGAAAGAAAAGAGAAGAGAGGAGCAGCAGCGAGCTCCTCCGCTGCATAGATAGTTTTGATCGCCTGGCGGCCGACTCGATTTGCGAACGAGTGGATTGGGGCGAATCTGGCGCTCAGGGTCCCCATAACATTACAGTCGCGATTGCACCGCCGTCGCAGCGGAGAAGAAGAAAACAGCAAAAAGCGGATGAATATGATAAGAACTGGGCGAGCGAGCGAGCAATTTGTCCGTTTTGTCAACAAAAAACGTCGTGTTTGAAGATCAGTTGCGTCAGTTAAGCGATGATCGAAGGTGCAGAGATGCGAAAGGGTGTGCACGGAGATTGAGGGGTTGCTGGGAATTGGGAATTAGTTGAAAAATTCAATAAATAAATGGAAAAATGACTAAAAAAAAGCTGGAAGTTGGAAGCATTAATTTCTGGCAATTCATTCATACATGTAGGCACGTTTAAGACACGTTTAAGACACGCCTGTAACTATTTCCCAATCAATTTGATAGCAATGAAGAAGTTGCACCGTGCCAAAAAATATTATAAAACTATTTATTAAAAATTATTTAAATTTTTGGTTTTAAATGCGATAAGGTAGCAAAGTCGTCATTCTAATCACAAAAGTTATGCTAGTAACTTCAAAAATTCAATAAAAAAAATAGACAAATGAATCAATTGAGTTCATAAATTTTAGCCATTTATTCTAACATTTAAGTTTTGACATGAATAAAGTATTGGAGTAAATTATACAAAAATTATTGTAAAAACTAAAAAATTATTTTTTAATAATTACATTACTTGCTGGGAATTACTCCAAAAATTCAAAAAAAAAAATGGAAAAATAACTAAAAAATAAAATGAGCTGAGTTACAAGCTCGTATTTCTGGCATTTTGAACAGAGATTCATTCTATACATTTAAGACATGTTAATTATATCTTAAAAAATGCCTGTAACCATTTCCCTATCAATTTGATAGCAATAAAGAATTACTGTACTTCCACCGAGACAAAAATTATTAATTAAAAATTGTTTAAATATTTGGTTTTAAATGCGAAAAGGTAAATTTTGAATTAAATACCGTTATTCAAAATTTACAGAAGTTTTGCTAGCAACGATAGCGTTACTTCAAAAATTCAATAAAAAATAGACAAATGATTGATTTGAACTAAGAGCTCATAAATTTTAGCCATTTATTCTAACATTTAAGTTAATTTTATTTGAAAAATGCCTGTTCCCTATCAATTTGACATCAATAAAGTATTGAAATAAATTATACAAAAATTATTGTAAAATTATTTACTAAAAAATTTTTACTACATTTTTTTAAACGCAAAAGGGGGAACGGCCAGCACTTCAAAAATTCATTAAATTATTTAGAATTGTTTTGTTGAAAATCGTTTACAAAAGAAGCATTACAAGTTGAAATACAACCAAAACAAAAATCTAATTTGGCAGAATTTTGATATTAAAAAATTTCATAAACGTTTTTCAAAATGTACGAAAAAGAGAAATTTAATTCTCTCAATAGATTACATTCAAATTCGAATTAAGCTGGAAAAAATTTAAATGAATTTAAATGGATGAACTTTTTGGTGAATTTAGATGAAACACGGCAAAATAAAATAAGCTTCGCCCAAATTTTTGTCTTTCAGCCATTGGGAAGCGGGAAAAGTACTTTCAAAAAAATTTTCAAAAAAAAAAGGAATGGCAACCAAATATCAAAAATTGTATTTTGATTTTTTTTTAGGAAAACCGAGTGTTTACCGCAAATAAAACAATTTCGACTTCAATTGATGTGACGAAATTTTTTATAATACGCTTGCAAAATCTGGTCTAGTTTCTCTTGCGAAATTATTAAAAAAACATTTTTTAAAAGCGAACAAAAGATCGATCCGATCGATTTTCAGTTAATATTATTTTTGCTTATTAAAGCGCAAAAAAATCATTTAAATTTTGAAGATTTGCCAGGCAAATGCATTGGGATTAAAGAAGTAAGAGAAATTACTCATTTAACCGCTAAAACACAAATCCTTCATACCCAAACAGTGGGATCAGTTATTAACAGATTATTACTTGTTGTAACCGCTGTAAATAACCGTTGTTGTAAATATTATTGTTCAAAAAACATTTAACCATTTAAAAAAAAAAAACGAACACTTTTATTTGAATATTCGACAGCTTCAAGATGTACTTTTCCGAAACAGTCCGAAACAGTCGCGGACTCGAAACAACTGGAAATCAGTTGAACACCTAGCAGACCTGACCGGTTGTATCGTTACGAGACAAGTTTCGTTTTATTTCTAAAAATATTCAAGAAATTCAAGTAATTGGCTTTTAGGTGCTCAAGAACAAAAAACCGCCCAAAATGCACATTTTTGAATGCACGAATGCTAATTGGCTGCACTCCTTCAAGTAAAATCAAGTCTTTTCAATTTTTTAATTGAACAAACGAAATATCTTCTTCTCATTTAAGAAAGAACGCAAGCAAGACTAGGCTCACGCTTGGTTAAGAAATTTTGCAAAAATGCATTTTTGCAATTCGTTTGACATAACCTTAGACGCGTAAGATGAGAAGACATTCTGGACATTCTAAAGCGGATGGATTTTGAAGATGTACTCGCAGTCAAAGCGGCAAAAATCGGCAAATGCAATTTCGATGTCATTCTTCAATTGATTTTTGAAATCTAGATTTTTGAAATTGAATATTTTGCAGACGGTTAGCTTTTATGTGATTTTTGGTGATTTGTTGTTATTTCAAATTTTAAAAAACATTCTTTTTTTGCTCGGGTGCAAGGTTTTATAATCCTCCTGCGAAACGAATGCAAGTTCGCATTGTACGCACAAAAATAAATCGAGCTTTAGTTAGATTTTAGATTATTTGTTCAAAAATCAAGTAATAAATTTAATTTGCAGGTATTTGATTGTACTAATTATCGAAAAAATTGTTGCAGTTTCAACAATTTAAAATTGGTTTTAAGTTGTGTGCATGTGCACGATCATACAAGACGAATACAAAGAGTCTGAGCTGAGCACAAATGAGGATTTAATTTAATTTAAAGCGTTCTTCTCATTCGAAAACGCAAGAATGGCTGCTTGAAAACAGTTGTTCGGAACAATTTGTTTAATTTAATAGAGCGCAGGATATCAAAAATCAAGGAAAAATGCTTTTCTTGAGTTTACAGTTTGCACTCATTATACTCTATCTTGAGGGCTCAAAAAGAGAACTGTTTTACATTTTACAGCTTACATTTTTGAATAAATATCCAAATCCTCAGTCAGTACAGCAATAACCCTGGAGTCTGGAGTTGAACAACTATCAGACCGGACGAATCGTCCGACGCCCTAACAAAAATGAAACATTTTCTTATCATTTCGGGACGCACGCTCTGGCATAGTACGCCCGTATTTCAAATATCAAACATAAGATGCATTTTTTGAAATTAACGTACATATTCATCTTCTCAATCAGTACAGCCTCGCAACTCAAGAGTCCAAAAATCAAAGCAATCCGTTATTTTTTAAATGAGTCGGTACGCCCGAAAACTGACCACCGCGCGTCACAAAGGCGCGCGCTGAAAATGGAACGAACAGGTGATGAAACATTTCACGACGACACGCGCGGTGCGCACACAGATGGGCGCAGGGCGGAGGGCGACGGGAGGAGAGCGTTTTCGTATAGCCAACGGCGATCGACAGTGGCGAGCGGTGGTGGGAAAGGTCATTTGGGAAGCGAGGGAGATGATATCGTTGAATTTTTGAAAAAAGCGGTTTACGATGCGTCATATGGGAAAATTCGAAAAAGTGATTAATCGATCGGACGCGGGCGAGTGGAAGGAGAGAGTTGATAAAAGGAAATGGCGATTCGTCAATTAGAGCGATAGACACTAGAAGCCATCACAAAAAAGGCAGAAAAATTGAATTTTTATTTATTTTTGTATCGAGTTTGGAGGGGCCACAGTACACGATATTGTTGTTGAAAAGCGAATTTCCAGATTTAAAAATTGGACATTTCAATATAGATTAATTTAGAAATGTTAATATTTTTTGTATGCAAAAATGTATGCAGCATGTATGCAAATGTATGCAAATTAAAATGATTTTGTATGCAAAAAATTTGATTTTTCAATAAAATAAACACGATCGTTGCAGATCAAATTACAATTCAAAAAATATCAAAATACGGAATTGAGAGATGAATTACAAAAATTTCAAGAAATTTATTTCGATTTTTATTGGCATTGTTGTATTGCGTTATACTGCGAAATTGAAAAATTCAGAACAGAATTTAAATACAAAACTTGCTTTGGAAGCAACAAAAACGTCAGAAGAACGTAATTTTTTTTGTGTCGATCTCAAAGTGACTGCGTTACAATTTACAAGAAGCAGCTTGAAAATGGATTTATTGAAATTTTAGATTTTCTACAAATATTGCAAATACTCAATGTAGAAGAGGAAGAAGAAATTCAAAAATTAAAAACAGAATTCAAACATTTCTTTTATCAGGTAATTCCAACCCAAGGAATCTGCCGGCTGATTGAATGCTGAATGCTGATTGTTGGTCGATTGGATTTCTTTGTTGGCATTATTTTCGAGTGGAAAGAAATTTCATTTTAAAGTCTCAATCCCAAGCACTTTTAGTTCTGCAATTTTGCAACCAAAAAACTACTTTACGGTTACGAAAACCATTAATTTTAAAATCGGCAATGTTATGTGCCTAATCGCCCAAAAATGTTATTGACGCCATAGCAAATTGTAATACACAAGGACATTGATGTCATACCGTTGCTATAATTACGGGTTGATGCAAGGAGAAAATATTTGAAATATTTAAATCTTTAGAAAAATATTTGCAGGATTTTAAAGCATCGGTGATCATCTAAAGATTAAAAACTTTCGATTAAAAATGATTTTTCATTGTGAAGGGTAAACAATTCAAAAACTCTCTCTGGAAAATTGTCTCTGGAAAAATACTGGATACTTCAGATTTTGGCGAATTAATTTGAGATTTTTAATAATTTGAAACGTAATTAATCCTCAAGATTGATGCAAAAACATACAAAAACTGTATTTTTTTATTTACTTCATTGAACAATTTTATCCTAAATTGACCGCGTATAGATTTTGGGCGACGCCCTGTCATAAGACATAAAACAAAAAGACATAATGCCATAAGACATAATGCCAAAAAGCATAATGGACAAAAGACATAATGGGCAAAAGACATAACGGTCAGAAGACATAATGCCAAAAGACATAATGACCAAAAAGGCATAATCACTAACTAAGTACAAAGTTTGCCATTTTGGGCATTAGTGGCATATTATTATATTTCCGGGTTCAAGCGTAGTTTAAAAAACTCTTTAAAAACATTAGCAGCACTTGATCAAAAAACTAAATGATTTATTATACTCTATTAAAAAACAATCAGAAACTCAGTTAATTAGTTGCAGTGTCAGCTTAATAATTTGTGTACGTTTGCCTTGACGACATTTCTGAAAAAAAAGTTTTTTTCTGATTTATTTTCTGCAAAAATCGTTAACTTTGATAACCACGCAGTTAAGTATTGGACAAAATAAAACATATAAACAAATTAAATTAATTCAATGTCACTTTATAATTTTTTATAGATAACTAAACTAATAATGTTCAATTTTTGTGCATAATTGCAACCAAAAAACTATTTTACGGTTATGAGAACCATTAATTTTAAAATGGGCAACATTATGTGCCTAATCGCCCAAAATGTTTAATTTTTTATTGATTTTTTTAAAAAGGTTTGTACTAAAAATTGACGTCATAAATCAATCGCCATAGCATATTGTAATAGCACTAAGACATTGTTGCCATACCGTTGCTACAAAAAACTGCACGAATTCCTGCAAAAATCAAAACGTTGTTAACAACGCAGTTAAGTATTCGACAAAGTAAAACTACTCAATACTCAATTTTTATTAGCAAACTAAACTAATAATTTTGTATTTTTGCTGACATTTTGTGCCATTTGGACTGCGTAATTTCAGCCCTGCACCAAACTGCCCTTAATCACGTTTTATGTCTCCATTTAACGACCACACAAGTTCACAAGTAGTTCTGCGTCAATTGCCATCAAACCGTCATTAATCCATCCATTCGGCGGTCGACGCCTCCAAACATCACAGCGACCACCGCCGCCGCAATCAACATGACAAATCACCGCACAGGGTGTCTTAGCACGAAAAAGGTCATTTGAGGTGATGCCGCCGCCAGTCGATGCGTGGCACTCATAAGCGCATGAGCGTATGTATGTACTGTCGCGGTGCCAGTCGGCGGTCGCTTCTTTCGAAATGCGATCGCCGCGTTTTTCGCGCGCGCCTTCCGCCACCGAGGCGAATTCCTCCGCGGCGCGCCTGTGGAGGATGACACGCGAGGGATTCATATGCAAATGGGAAGCGAGGAATTGTTTCTGATTGATTGGGGGACTGTGTAGTCAGTCAGTGAGCCACAGTAGTGGGTCAGCAGTATTTCAAAACGACGAAACAAACAAAAAATCAAAGAAATTGATATTTGGAATTTAATTTGTGAAATTCAAAAAACTGAATTTAAGAATAATTTAATTTAATTTAAGAATTTAAGTTTAAAATTGTTTAAAAGTAAATTTATAAGCACCCTTCAAGCAAAAATTAATCGAGCTGAATTATTTTCTGTGAAGTGAAGACAACAAATCATTAAAATCCAAAATGAATAAATTGAACAAAGGATAAAATTAATTTTGGATGAAAGGTGACTAGTGTTTCATCTTTAAAAAAAAGATTTTAAGAAATATCTATCTGTCTAAATGACTTTTTAAAAGAAATTAATAAATCATTTGCTTATTTATAGTGTTCAAGCTTTCAAGCTTTCATTCGCGACATACAAAAATTTAATTTAAAAATTAAAAATGTTAATTTATTTAAAAATTAAAAATCAATACTTCGTCGTAGGATCGTAGATCAAAGATCGTTTTATTTGTATTTATTTATTTATTTATTTTAGTATTTATTTTTAATTATTCAAAAATTTAACTAAAAATTGAAGATGTGAGTTTAATCAAAATTAAAGTTTACTTTAAACTTTTACACGTTCATAACCAGGCAAAAGTTGATAATAAAAAAACGCACTTATAAGACAGCAAGGCAAAACAAAATAGTTAAAAATAAACACGATAAAAGGTTAAATATACAAATACAAAAAATCGGATAAAAAATGGACCCTTGTAGGCAATCATTAATCACTTAAAGTAGTGCCTGATTTTTGTCTTGATTGTCCAAATGACGTTTTAATAGAAGTTAATAAAGCAGCTGTTTAATTTTTATTAAATTGCAAAAGTAATTCAGAACATATTAGTCTGTTTTGATTACGGTGGTTGGTTTTAATGTTATCATAGCCTGTTTGTTTATGAATTGCAAAATGTTTTAAAGTCGAATTTTGAGAATGAGTTCAAAAATTAATGTTTTTATGATTCATCAATTTGATGGGTTAAAAAGGCAAAGGCAAAGGCAAAAATACGCTATTAATAGATGAATTGAAAATAGTTTGAAGCGACAAAATATGATACAATCAGGCCGCATGAAAACGATTTTTTAAGATTTTATTTTTAATTATTTTCTGCCAATTAAAAAAAAGTATTTTGCTTTTTGAAATGAAATAAAAAACGAAGAATAAAAGACTAAAAAAAATCAACACAATAAAAGTCATTTTAAATATTCACAAATCGTTTTGTGAACTAAAAATTGAAAAGTTGAGCGCGAAAGGTGCGAATTTGCTCAATTTCTGTATGGTTTAATTGGTTTGAATAGAAATTTAAAAAAAATTGCGAATTGAGAATTTGGATTCGTGGAACTCGACCGTGGATACAAAAAATGGAAGAAAAAAATTAACCACTTCATTTTCTGCTTTAATTGGTTTAGCTTTACTGGAAGAGTATAAAACCCAATTTGTAGATTCAACGAAGAATATTTTTTTACGATTTCAACAATTCTATTAGACGTTGAACGACCATTTATGCAAACATGGACAATGATAGCCACGTTTATTTAACTGAAATCCGCACAGAGAGAGGCCGGTTGGCAGGCGGCTCACGTGTCTCAGGAGTTAATTAAATAAAAAATTATTTTTTAAATTTAAAAAAAAGAAAAAAAAACAAATATCAAATATAATGAAGATTTAAGCAGAATAAAGTTGTCATGTGAATGCTAATAACAACGTTTGCATTAAAAAACGAGATTAAAGGACGAAGAATTTGAGCAAAAATTATTTAATGAACTGAAATTGAGATTGAGATTGCGTTGAGAAAAAAATATGAAGCGAAAAGAAAGAAAAGAAAAAAAAGAAAAGAAGCTATTTTTTATTGCAATTTCTGCAATAAAAAATGATAGAATTTAATTAACAAATTTTGGACCAGGGCTGAAATTTGTTGTGTTTTAATCAGACCAAATTAGATTAATTTAACACCAACTATCAACAAAAAATCTCCCCTTTCATCTCTCGCTCACTTCCCTAAACGATCGATTAGAACGCGAATGTACAATTCACAATTACAAACAGAGCGCGTGTGCATTGTTCACGCGTGGTGCAAATGCACAAAGGGAGTTTTTAGGGGAGCGGCGGCGTCTACGTGCGAGAGCAAAAAACAGAACGGAGTTGTCGACGACGGCGGGCGCGACGTCTCCGTCGACGACGACGACAATATTGAGTCGCGGCCTCGTCTGATGCACAAATAAACAACAACTAATCAATGTTGTCTTTTGGCGGCTGCTGCCGCGCAAAACGAATCACAATGTTTACTTTGGTGTCTGCGACCGCGCATTCTTTTAGCGGTGAACCCACGGTAAAAAAAAATGTATTTTCACTCAAAAATTTAATATCCACTTTAATTTAAGAATTTAAAAGTTTGTCGGATGCAAAAAAATGCCAAAAATGAATTAAATTGCGACTCATTCTCAAAAATTACGACTCTAAAATTACGACGCCCCTCTTCCGCTCCTTTCCCTCACTTTTGCCTGACGGGCTTGTTGTGTCTTTGTATAATTTCTGGTGAATCTTAAATTCACCCACCCTACACACCTTCTTCGACCCACCTTTTTTGTCCACATTACCTGAACCCTGTAATAATGTCTGTGTGTACTTAAATAAATAAATAAAATTGAAATGTCAAAAATATCTTGAATATTCACTCTACTAAAAATCTCGTAAACTTTTTAAAATAATATTTCAAAAATTAAAAAATTGGATGCAAAAAAGACACCAAAATTAAATACAAATTTACCGTCAGCAACAGCGAATTTTTTAACTGTTAAAACAGACTCGCTGACAAAAATATCAAATTTTTCACTTTCAGTTTAACAGCGGATTGTTGGGCAAAGTATTTAACCCTAGCATGCAAAAAAAGCAACAAAAAACTATTTAAAAAATTCAAACCCTGTTGCATATTCCTGGATAAGACCGAGAGTGTTGCGTTTTGATATTTTATGACACGGCTACTACTATACACGCTATAAATGTTTTTCTTAATTTTTTTAATTAGTTTTGATTTATAAAAAATTTTTATTTAAATTAGTTATTTTTGAAAAACATTTAAAAAATTTGAAAAAAATTCAATTTATTTAAAGTGCGGTGGGCTGGACATCACGTCTTCAAAAATGAATAATGGATAAAAGAGTACTTTGGTTTCTGCGACTCCAAACTTTTAAAACCGACTGACTCACTGATTGTCTAAATATCAGATTTGAATGTTCAATTCATTTAAAATCTTTAATCTTGAAAGTTTCGTTTTTTAATCAAAATTTAAACGCCAAAAGGACGCCAAAAATAAAATAAAACGGATAAATTAAATTAAGGTTGATTAAATTTACTTTCATGTCTGCGACAGCGCATTCTTTTAGCGGTGAACGGGATCTGTCGTCAAAAATAGGTTGTTTAAAATCTTAAAATCTGGAAAATTTAAATCTTTTATCAAAATTTAAAATCTTACTGACGTTGGATGCAATGATACAAAAGTGCTTGGATTGTGCTTTGGATTATGCATTAAAAATGCTTGGTTAAGCTGAAAAATGTAAAATTTTCGGTTCATTTTAAAAGTCGGGCTGGATATCTGCGACAGCGAATTCTTGGAGCGGTTAACCCAACTCAGTGTCAAAAATATCGGGTTTCCATTGTGAGCGTCACTATAATTTTCAATTCTTTTAAAGTGCGCTGGGGTGGCCTCTACAAAAATGCTATTGTCGTCAGCCAAATTAATTTTAGATTTGCTCTCAATTTTCAGATTTTAAAATTTATGAAATAGAGAAATATCATTTCCATTGAATATATCCAAAAAATTAAAATTAACCAAGAGTGATCCAATTGAATGTTCTGTTTTAATTGATTTTACGCTGTTACTTCATCTTCATAATTTGTTTAATTGTTAAATTTAAGCACAGGGAACACCATGTTGACGCCAAAAAAGTTACTGAATAACTACTGAATAACTACTAAAAAATACTGAACTAATAATTACTGAATAACAAAAGTTAGATTTTAGTATAAATTTAAATGTAAATTAAAAGAGTTCAAGACGCCTCAATTTCTGATTAGCTAGATATATGTTAAAACAATCTGCAAGTTATATCGAATAATTGAAAAATAGGCAAAAAAAGGAAACGCCACCTAAAAATGTACTTGTAAATTAATTAAATTAATTAAATTTAAATTAAAATCATCGACTCCCACCCAAAAATGTACTTTCGATATAAAAGGATAGATTTAAAAAAGTTGGATTCAAGATGGGAGTATCTCTACTTCTTGCCTCTGTCGCTCGTGAAATTGCTGAGTGGTTTGATTTGGCCATGGTCATTTGCGATATTCAATTCGATAATGCTTTCGTCGCAGAAATCCGTTCCCAAAATAATTTAAAATTTTAAAACTGGTTTTAACATCTTAGCTGTGCGTCGCGAATGTTGCCTGATTTTTTTCTGCATTGGTAAAAATCCGTAAACTTTCATTTACTAACCGCTGATCGAAGAAGGCCAACCAACAAAAATGCTGTATTATCCAATCGTTTGGTAAGATTCAAATTAAAATATTCAATTTTTGGAATAATCTGGAATGAAGTCTCAGGCGTTGCAATTATGTATTGCACTGCTACAAACAGCAGTGAAGAATTGCGACCAAAAAAACCTTGCATATGGGAGCGAAAGCAATGCAAAAATGATTAACAAACCAACCTCCGAATGAAGGAAGCGCTAGAACTGTGAAAGTTGTCCGTTTTGGCAAGCTGATGGTCGTTTC